>PVHY01014259.1:0-38954 GCA_004024945.1 Uropsilus gracilis
GCAGACTTACTGGCTGGCAAAGACATCTGCTTCCCCCTCTTCCCCTTTTCATTCCCTTTCTAACTGTTCTAGGCAATTCTCACTCGGTTTATTCTTTAGAGAGAACTTCCTCTAGCTACTCGCTGGCTTTTCTGGGCCTGGAGAGATTCATGTCATCACCAGCAATGGATCCCGTCCCCATCCCCACCGTGGCTGCCGACTCCATGTCCGGGCACCTGTTGTTGCGGCTGCCTATCCGGGGCCTGTGATGGGCGTACTTGACGGCCTCCCTGCAGGGCAACTCCACCCTGCAGGCCAAAGCTGGGCTTCTGCCGAACTCTGCTTTGGTCTTCCTGGGAACGACAGTCTGACTCTTCCACGAGCCTCCCCGGGGCTCCCCTGAGCAGATTTGGGGAACCCCTAAATTGTGCTTACAAGCCACACCTTCACAGTCACCTGAAAATAAGTTGTGGGTGAGGCAGAAAGAGATGAGGGGACGAGGTAGAACTGGGTAGAAAATTCCATCGCCCGGGATACTTGGGGATTCAGCTTGCGGTGAGGATGCAGGTTCCAGGCCCCGGGCCATACGGGTGAGACTCTGGCTCCCGCTGTGCGGGGTGTGTCCTGGGCAAAGTCATTGGCCTGTCTTTGCCTCGACCCCCTCAGCCCTAACACGAGGCTCCAGGCCTGGTGGGAGCACTGGATGGGTCCCCAAGTTCAGGCCAGTTCCTATTTGAGAGCCGGCTGCCCACAGCCTGGTGGCTTGGAGCGTTCACTGAGTAAACCCACGAAGAGCAACCGTGTCAAGGCTCTCTTTCCCCAAGGCGTTGTCACACCCCAAAGTGAATCCCTCTGGGTTTGGAAGCTCGGAACCATCGGAACCGTCTGTGTCAGCGTCCGGCCCAGGAGGCGAGTGGGTTCTGAGAACCGCTCGGGGTTCAGAGGCTTGACCCAGGCTGGCTCCCGGTGCTGTCGTGGTTACGCTCTTGCCCTGAAGGGAGCATTGTCACTGCTGGCCTCGCGTTACTCGGAGGAAGCCTGCCTCCCAGCATCCAGAGCCTCCCCGGACTGTGCGTGACTGACAGCTTCTGACCCACCGTGCAGGTCTCTCTCCTCCGAGGCCCCTCCCCCTCAACCCGCCCGCCCAGCTGTGCGCTCCGGGAGGCCAGGCAGGACACACCCGCTGGCTCACAGCTGCAGCAGGAGTGCCTTTGTTAATTACCGGCACCCAGGGACTGTGCGGCCAGCACCCTCTGGGTGACCTGGGCCTGATCACAGCCAAGTCATTAAGGGCAAAGCCCTGATCCTGCCTCTAGCTGTAAAAGTCGCCCCCACACGGTGGCTGCCCCTGGCACCCTGCCGCTTCCCACACCTGAAAGCACTTCTGGGCGTTTCCGGTGTAGTAAGCGGAGCAGAGAATGGCGCTTTTCACGGCTGCAGCAGGAGCTCAATAAATATTTGTCAGTTGTTTATTGATTGGCTCTCACGGCGCTGGATGGAGGCCCTGGAGCACCGCTGATGAGTCAGGGATGGGGCGGGAAACGCTGCTGTCTCCCGTGGGGGGTCGGGGGGGCCCCCGAATGGCACTCCTTTGCCAGGCCTGGGTTCAGCGCCAACTGAGAACGAAGGCAGAAAGTAGGGCAGCTGGAGGACCAGGTGTCACCGCTGCTGACCGTTGAGATGGCGCCCACCGACTGGCACGCGCTGGGCGCCATGTTGGATGGGTTTCCCTGCCCGCTGGGTGCAGGCCCTGCAGATGGCAGCCCTGCAGATGGCGGCCCTCCTCCCGCAAGGTGGAGAAGGGAGCCAGCACACGCCCCTGCAGGCAGGCTGGTGCCCAAGAGCCGCGGAGGAGGCCTGCTCGACTTGCCTCTTCCGTCTCTCACACTCGTGAATACGTGGCAGCTCATGCAGGCCCGGGGGCGGGGCAGCGAGGGAGAGGCCAGGGCACCAGTCCACAAAGCTCTGTTAGTGGAAATAGAGCCGGAAGCCATTGCTGGAGAGTGAGCTTGGGAGGGGAGGGAGACCTAGAGCTTCTCTGAGGCTTGCTTGCAACGTGCACCCCCAGCTTGTGGGGGTCGCTGACCTCTCTAACCTCACGCCTGCTGCAGGCTGCTGGGGGGGCAGGATTTGTCACTCCTGGCCAGGCTCCCGTCCGCAATGTCATCCCGTCCTCGACAGCCCAGAGAGAGAAGTGTGCGCGCCCGTTTCACACATGGGAAGACCGAAGCCAGAGTCTTCCCACTTAGGATTGAGTGGAGCCAACACCGGGAGACTGGGAGTCTCCAGCTGTGAGAGAGTGGCTGCCTGCACGGGGGTGAGGGAGAGAAGCCAGTGGACTGCCACGGGAGCCGCCCTCCGCTGGCCGGCCCCAGCTGGGGGCGGGCATCATAGCTGAGGTGGTGCTGCTGGAGAGCTCCTGGGATGCTTTGTTTTCCTTTTTTTTTTTTTTTGAGCCTAGTCTAGGGCTCGCTGTTTTGCTGGGAGAACCGCAGGCTCACGTTGCCCGGGGTACCTCAGACTCAAGCAATCCCCAGCCTCAGACTCCCAGGTAGCTGGGATTACAGGTGCGCACCACCACGCCCAGCTATTTTTTAGGACTAGGTCTCGCTATGTTGTCCCAGGCGAGTCTCGAACCTGTGGACTCAAGCGATTCCTAGTCCCAGCCTTGCTCCATAGGCTGCGATTAAAGGCGTGCGCCACCGTGCCCAGCCCTGCTTCGTTTTCTTTTTTGTCTCCCAGCAAAGATTATTCAGAGAATTAAGAATTCCACAGGCAGTGCATCTAAGCTTCATGGAAGCACGGCTCCTGGTGACAGCTCGCTCCAGATCGGAGGTGCCGTCTGCCGCGAGCTCAGGGAGAAGTCCACGTGCAGGGCCGAGGTCGGGCCCGATGGTCTGGGGGGTGTCTCTGCCCCTACCCGCTTCCTGGTGCCCCTTCAGTCCCCATCAGGGCAGCGGCTGCTGTACCCCACCGCCCTGTGACGTTCTGGGAGCCTGGCCCCGCTCTGCGTCCTCCCTACCCAACCCAGGCTTGGGCCTGGGCCTCCCTCGCAGGACCCCCAATACAGCACCCTCATCCCACCCCATGGCCCCTCAGAGAGGAGTTGCAGCACCTGGAGCTGTACAGGGGCTGATGACACATGCCCCGAGGGCATGCGAGCCAAGGGCACCGTGGGTAGAGCCCAGCCAGAGAGGGTAAAAGCTGCAGAAAAGAGAGTGGCGAGGCAGCCACACCATGGCTGTGGCCCGGGAAGGGCGGGTGCCCAGAAGGTTGCACCCCGGGATTTGGCCACCCAGGGGAAGAGAAAGAACGAGAAAGGCAGATACAGGCCTTTGGCCTGGGAACTGGAGTTTGGCGCTCCGAGAGAGGGCAGCTCGCTGGACAGCTTGTAATCTGCCCATGCTGAGGAAACATGGGGTCTCTGTGTGCTGGACCCTGGAAAGCTGGGGATCTGTACCACTGACCAGCACCTGGCTTGCTGGCACGTGGCCTTTGTGTGAGCGCCCACGGCAGGTTCACGGTGACGGAGAGGACCCGTCTGAGACACGCGCTTCTTTGTGAACCCTTGTTCAGGTCTGAGGGTGAGAAGGCGCCATCTTGGAAGCATTTTAGGATTTTGAAACTGGACAGTGACTGGGATAAGATAACTGGGCACGCATGGCCTCAGTGAGTCTTGGTTCTCTGCTTGTTTGTAGAGAAATCTTGTTGATTTGAGCAGTCTTGCAAGTGTGCGCGTGGGCGGAAGACCCCAGAGAGGATAGGTTCAAGCCTGCCGTGCTGACGTGCGGCTTTAATCCCAGCCTAGGATGGGAGGCTAAGACTGGGAATCGCTTGAGTCTGTGGGTTTGAGACCACCCAGGGCAATATAGCAAGACTTGGTCTCAAAAAATAGCTGGGCATGGTGGTGTGTGCGTGTAGTGCCAGCTACCTGGGAGGCTGAGGCTGGGGATCGCTTGGGTCCGGGGTACCCTGGGCAACGAGAGTCTGTGGTTCCCCGGGCAACATAGTGAGACCTAGTCTCAGTCAGACAGACAGACAGACAGACAGACAGAGAGTTCATGCATCGGTTCCCTTTGCACTCGGTTTCAGAGCCATCATATCCCCAGTACCTATGCCAGGACGCAGTGATCCTTCTGAAAACACCTGCGGAGCGATGCACGTGAGCAAGGCTTTGCAACGTGCAGTTCCGATGGGCAGAGGGGGAAGAGCGAGAGCAAAGGCACAGCGTGGGAAGGAGGATGCCTCAGGCAGGTGGCCTAGGACAGCCGCGTCAGCGTGTGACCCGCAGGAGTGAGAGCGGGAACTGAGGGGGAGGGATATGGGGTGGAGGGTAGATGTGGTACGGGTGGACATGAGGGGCAGCTATCGAGGAACAGCTGCCCCTTTGCACCCTTGCCCCCACTGCAGCCTAGGGCGCCTCTGACTGGGCTCTGAATGTGAAATAAAGACCCGGTTTGCCTGTCTCCCCATCAGACTCAGCTCTCCAGAGGTGGGGCTGGACTGTGTTTCCCTTCCTCGTTAGGCTAAATCACTTGCACATCAAGGCGAGCGTCTCCCGGTGCCTGCTTCTCCGAGGGTGGCTGCGGACCTGGGCCTCCTCTGCCCTCTGCTGCCTGGAGGCTGCCAGACGGCCCTCAGCCTTGTGGGGCCTGAGGATTATGGCTTCTCCGCTCAACAGAACCCCCTTCCTTGGGGGAGTCCTGGAGTCCAGGCAGCGATGAGCAGCCTCCCCTTAACTCCCAGGGCTGATGTGGACACAGGCCCTTGGCCAACAGCCTGCAGAAGAGGTTCTCTCTCACGTCCTTGGGGGCTGCGTGGAATTCTGGCAGGGGGCACGAGGGCAGAGCCGGTGACGGGGCGTAGATGGGGCAGGTGACGCCCGAGCTGGGGTCCCGGTGGGGTCATGCTCCTCCTGCGGGGGACACGATGGTCGCTGCTGCCTTCACAGGGTGGAGCCGGGGGCACATTATGGGAGGCTGTGGGAACACAGCGCCCAGGGAGGCCGAGCGGCCCGCCCAAGGTCACAGCCAGGTTAGCCGAGCTGGACTGGGAACTGCTGTCTGCTGGGTGCTATGACCTGGAGTAATTCGGGGAAGCCTGAGAGTCGTTGCTGGGCTCCACAGGCTGCGTCATCTGTCATTCCCATTATAAACACAAGCTGGAGGATCTGGGTTCCCAGCCAGGCCTGGTGCCAGCTCTGGGAGCTGGAGCTGTCCAGGTCAGGTGTGGAGGGCCACGCCTCCTGCCGGGGTGGAGCCAGCTCCAGAACCCCAGCTCCGGCCTCTGGGAGGCAGATGCCTTGCTCCAGGCCACCCTACAGGTAATGACTGCTGACGGTCACCCCGGTAACTCCAGGGGCTTAGACGCAGGGTGAGCAGAGTGCAGGGCTGATGCGCCAGTGGAGGGCCGGGCGAGAAACACAGGGAAGGCAGATGCAGTGTTGAAGAGCAGGGAATGGCGAGCAGGGTGGGCAGAGGGTGGAGGCAGAACTGGGCTAATGGCCTCGTGCTGTGGGCAGGGTGGCCTCTGAGTCTGAGAGGAACTGAAGCTGGATCTGAGGGAAACACATCTGTACGAGGGGACAGCCAAGTCCTGGACTGGAAGTGGTTTGGAATGTTCTAGAGTGAGTGAGAAGGCCTGCGTGACTGGAGCAGTGAGCCAGGGTGAGTGTAGGGAGTCCAGTCAGAGAGGGCACGGGCCGGACATGCAGGGTCAGGTCGGCCACCATGAGGACCTGCTGTATTTGGAGGCCTGGGACCCTCCAAGACACGGGCAGTGTGGGGTGACCCACACCCTTGACCACTGTGGATGACGCCCAGGGGAGGAGGAGTGGCAGGGAAGCCCTAGGAGGTGCTGGCATTCAGGCCACAGCAGTGGTGGCCAGCCCAGGGTAGCAGTCAGATGACCAGCGGTCAGCCCGAGGGGCTCCTGGGGGTGGACGGAGTGTAGCTCTGTTCCTCTGGCTCTTCTCCCAGCCGTGCTGTGGCCTCTGCGCTCAGTGCTTCCCGTGGCCTCCCTGGTCTGCACAAGGAGTGAACAACTGAGCCTCCCTCTGGGGGGTCCCGTGCGCCTGCAGGCCCTGGGCGGAGAGCTGATAGCTAGACTCGGGGCGGGAGGAGGGGGTAGACTTGCCTCTGGATTTGGGACGGCCTGGGCCCTGCTCAGCCCAGGACCCCTGAGGCGGGGGTGGGACTGAGGAGCAGACCAGCTCACCGGCCTATTGTTAGGGGCCGGGACTTTCCTGGACTCACCTCAGCCTTTCAGCTCCTCAGAGCACTGGGAACCCCCGGTGGTGGGCGTGACCGAAGACCTGGAGCTGGGGTGCAGGGAAATCCGAGTTTGAGCCCTTGCTCTGCCACTGCCTGGTTGTGTGACCCTGGGCGTGTCCCTTCCCTCTGTGCCCCCGTTTCCTTAGCTGCAAAATGGGGAACAGTGGGGTCCTCGCCTGGTTGGGGTAAGGAGGCAGAGGGGCGAGGGATGTGAGCAAGGGCAGGACCCACAGCTGGTGGGGGTAGGGGGCACCCCTCCCTGGTTCACCTGGGGCCACCGCTTTCGGAAGTGCTGGCTCTGGGAGAGGAGTGGGGTGGGAAAAGGCCCGCGAGGGGCCACCGCTGACTTGTCCCCAGAGGCTTTGTTTCTGTGGCACGCGGGACTCAGGGTGCCTGTGGGTCAGTTTGTCCAGCAGTGTCCAGCACACCTGCTACGTGCTGGGCTGGGCCAGCCTCTGGGGGGCGCAGGGGGTGCAGGGCAAGGCATTGCCATGCTTGTGAGCTTGCATGGGGGGCGGCTGTGGGGGAGAAGGCAGCCTCACTCTGGGACCTATGACATCTATACTGAGATGTGTCGGGATGCACAGAAGCCAGAGGTGGGGCCACCTCGCTCAGCTCAAGGACGTGCTGCAGGTTCCAGGGGTTGCCGAGCCTGCCCTCGGCAGAGGAAAGGCGGGCGGGCCTTCCAGCGCAAGGGACAACCGGGCGGCGGATGGCACCAGCTTGCGGGGGGGCCTGTGAGGGCTTAGGCTGCCAGAGTGTAAAGTCAAGGGCGGGGCAGGCGGCGTGGGGAAGCGGACACACCTGCAGAGAGGACCAGGGTCACTCGGGCTGCCTCCCGCCTGCCTGGGTCTGACCTAAACTCTCTTTGTCAAAATGGCGAAGATTCGGGGTTGCCAGGAGCGGGGCAGGGACAGGGCTGACCGCCTGTGCCATGGAGACTTGCCTTGGCAGGGTGACCCCCAGCTCCGCCACCTCCTGGGGTCGTGCTTGGGCAGCACCCACCTGCGGCCTCTGGAGCTGAGTCAAGACGGGTGCAGGGCCCTCATGAGGAGGCTCAGCAGGTGTAGCTGCAAGGTCCCGCCTCCTGGAAGGTGGGCTTTCCTCCCAGGCCCCCTCGTGTGCCCTGTGGAAGCGAGCTTGAGGGGCTTTCCCCTTGGGGGGGGGCTGCTTACAGGAGAGGGCCGAGTCCTCAGATGACCTCTCCAGGGTCGGGGCAGTGGCTCACCTGGACCCGACTGTTGGGGTCCTTGTTCTTTGGTGACAGTCCCCACACGAAAGGTGACTGGGCCAGAGTCGGCCACGCTGCTTTGTCCTCAGGGCGAGACACATGGACCTGCTGCGTGTCAGCGGCCTCATCGCCCCGTGGCCCACCTGTCTTCTCGGAGGCAGGGAGCATCCCTGCAGGTCGCCCCGTCTCCAGGGGCCGTGAGAATTCGGCCGAGGGATTTGGGCCTTTGCTGGGGTGCTAGGTGGCCACGGACGGGTTCTAGGAGCCACAAGCTGCACCTTGCCTTTAGGAGGTCGCACCAGCAGCTGGGAGGAGGTGGCTGGAAGGGTCCGGGGATATCAGCAGAGTCTGGTGCCAGCACTGGGCGAGGAGGAGGCCCCTGGGTCCAGCTGGGGTCCGTGGCCCTGAGAGTCGGCCCTTGGCAGGCCGGCGCCTTCTCCCAAGGTGGCATCGTGGCTCGGGGGTTCTGGGCTCATGGCTGGAGGCCCTGCAGCAGCTCCGCTGGCAGCAGCAACCCGGAGCCGGCTTCCAGGGGCAGCTGGAACCCTCTGTGGGCCCAGATGTGGTCACTAAGGTCATCTGTTTGGAGCTGAACTGTCTGTGAGCTGCCCAGGCTGCAATTGCAGCTCCCTGGGGTCCCTGCTAGTGCCCCCGCCCCTGGGCTGAGCAGAGGGACCTGCTGGAGGAGTCGGGCTCGGGCCAGCTGAACAGTGGGCAAAGTGGGCAGGCGCCAAGCCCAGAGCCCGGAGTCCTCGCTCTGCCACTCTCCATGGACCTACCTGAAGCAGAGGCAAGCAGAGCCTCTGGCTCTGTGGAGCCCCAGAGGAAAGCAGCTCTCTGGGTGGCGCAGTCTGGAAGTGGGGTGCATCTTGTCTCCTTGGGGAGCTGCAGAGCCTGACCCGGGCTAGGGGCTGAGTAGGGGCTGAGGCTCAGAGGGGCCTGGTTTGCCTTCAGCTCCGCCTTCCTTCCCGCAGGGTGGGCATGGTGGCAGTGCCCATGCCAGGGCCGATGAGGCCATCCTTCTGGGAGCCCCCAGATAATGCCCATTGTTCATCTGCGCGGGGGGGATGGGGGGGCGACACGCACGTTGCGAAGGTGGCGGATGGTGATGCGTTGACCGTGTTTCATCTCACTGAATGAAACGTATTTACAAGCACAAGTACAGACTGGAAAGACCTCTCTGAAGCTGCTGGGCTCGGCCTGACCCAGTGTTTGTCAAGTGGACTCCCCTTTGTCATACAAGGTACAGGGATTTCTAAGGAATTCCTGCCCCGGGGCCCTGGGAAACACTGATTGTTGCACTGGGGGCTCCTGCAGGGGCACCAGCGCCTTTGACCCAGGGCGCATCTGAGAGGCGGCCCCGAGCGTGCAAAGTGTGTTTCACGCTCAGGCCCGTGTCTCCCAGGACCTGCTCGGGAAGGCCCGGGCAGCTGTGCCAGGTTGGCAGCGTGCGGGGAGGCTGGGTCTGGCCCAGCCCTGAGGAGAGGCCTGCGAACTTTTCTCCAAGGCCTTCCCGTCCTGCCCAGACGGAGGCGCTGGCAGCCTTGGGTGGGCTCCAGACTCAGCGCCAAGGCCGCAGGAGGGGGTGCCGCCCAAGCACCTGCATTTCCAGCAAGGCCCCAGGAGGTGTCGGAGCTGCTGGTCTGAGCTCACCCCGCCAGAGCAAGTCTTGAGAGCGTGGGCAGTCAGAGCCCTGCCCCCTGCCCAGGGCTCCTGGCAGCCCTGAAACTTTGCCCATTTTCATGGGAAGGTTAGGCCATGGCAGGGCGCAGGGCGGGAGGCAGCCTGGGTGACCCTGGGCATCTCCAGTGCCAGGCAGGAGGAGTTGGCCACGCCCCAGAGAAGGCCTCCATCTCCTATGCAACCTCAGGCTCCTGAGGACCACAGGAGCTAGGATAATCTGTCTCATAGCCCTCAGGCACCCGAGGACCACCCCAGGCTATGAACTTCAGAGCAGACCTCAGGGTGTCACCCTGGGCCTCAGACAGCATTTGATCAAGACAAGGTTTCCCTCCCTGCCTTCAAGGGATCCCCAGTGACTCAGGCGGCAGAGGAGGGGTGAAGGGAGGGGCTTCTCAGCTCCCTCAACTCTGCTCCTTCCCGTTGCCTTGCCCAGGGGAAGAACCAGCTCCCTCTGACTGCCAGATGCTGGCTCAGGACCCTGGGCGCCCTGAGTGTGGAGGCCCAGGCGCTCCAGTGCCCTGCCGTGTGGAGGCCCGCTGAGAGTGCGGGGGCCTGGGAGCCTGGAAGGAGCTAGCTGTCTCCGCATTTGGACAGCTTGGGCGGGGGGGGGGGGGGGGGGGGGGGGGGGGGGGGGGGGGGGGGGGTGTGCAGGTAGGGGACCTGGCTGGTTCTGCAGGCTCAGAGCCCAACTGGGAGACGATGGCCCAGTGAGCTGGCACGGACCATGCCAGGTCTCACAGTGGTGGGAGTGTGGGGCAGAGAGCTTGCAGCCTGGTAGAGACTGGGCGCTGACTACATCCCCCCACCCCCCCACACACAGAGACAGCATCCAAGGGAAAGAGACCCGGTTCCGGCCTGGCACCACAGCTTCCTGGGACGCCTGGGTGCTGAGCTCACGGAACACAGCGGCTGGGTTGGGGCACGGAGGCCTGGCCGCAGCTCAGGCCCGGCTGGGTGGACGCCTCGCGGCACAGCGGCATCAGCAGGGACACGAGCAGCGTCTCTTACTGCTGAGCAGCTGGTTCGAGCCTTTCGCCGCCGACCGCAGCCCTCACCTGAGCCCTCCCCGGGGTATTTCCTCCCCATTCTGCAGACGGGAGCTCAGGGCTGGCGAGCTCAGTGCACACGCCCAGGCCACGCGCACAGACGCCCCAGAACTGGCTTTGGGGTGGAAGAGGGGGCTCCCCGGGCCGAGCCTCTGCTAAGGCTCGCATCCCCAGGTGGAACAGGGTAGTCTGGGCCAGTGGGTCTGGAGCCCCAGACTCGATGCCCCTTTCACAGCCAGCCGCTGGTGGTTTCTCGTTGCCAGCCTGAAATGCCCTTCATGCGCACACCCTGTAACCTGCGGGAAGCCCTGAAAGCAGCTGTGACAGCGTGCTGGCCGTGTGGTGCTCGTGAGAGCCAAGGCAACTAATTCTGCGGTGTAATAACACAGCCACGACATGAAACCTGGCCTGTGCCCGAGGCATGAAGCGGTCACCCCTGCAGCCAGGCAGAGGGACACAGCCGCACGTGCAGATGGAGCCGGGCGCAGGGCCCGACAAAGCAGCGTCCCTTCACCTGCGCCCTGAGGGCGCCCTGAGACGATTGCAGCAGAGAAACTGCAGCGGGTTCCTGTCTCCATGCATAGGTGGGGTTGGCGCTCTGGATTTAGGTCACCATGAGTAGGTCTCCCCTTGCCGAGAGTCCAGGGAAAGTCTGACCGGCGGGTGAGATGAGGGGTGATGCCCCTGGGGTGGAACTTCACTGCCCACTGCCAGCTGCAGCCTGAAAATCACTGATAACTCCTAGCGCCCCCTGGTTTTCCAGACACCCTCTAGAAGGGGCCTTCGTGCCTCTGCTGCGGGTTCTCTTCTGGGGGGGTGGGGGTGTTGGGGCGGGGTGCAGAGAGGTACATGGCGCCCAATTCCTGCCCTTCGGTCCATGAGTTCTAGTGTCTGACTGCAGCTCCAGGGGCCAGGGGCAACCTGCTGGTGAACCTGAGATGCCCAAAGCCTCAGGTTGACTCAGGGATGGCACAGGCCCTGTAGAGAAGGGGGATGAAGTGACAGGTTTGACATGTTTGCTCCCAGAGGCAAGCAGGACTGTTAGCCCTGGGGGCGGGGGGGGGGGATGATTTCTACCATACTTTAAAAAATAAACACTGTAGTTTGAGGGGTCACTGGGACAGACGGGAGTCTCAAGACAATGTGAGGCCACCCAGATTCCTAAGCCCTGCTGACCAGTGACTTGGAAGTGACACTTCCTCATTCTTCTCTGGTGAGCTCCTCTTCATCCCTCAGAACCCAAGGGCACCTCATTTGTGAGTTATCCCAGCTTCTCCAGGATGACTGCGTTTTCCCGGCTCTGGGCACAGAACCTCCACCCCCGACCCCCTCCTCCACCCCCCAGCACGTCTTCGCCTGCGCTGTGATTTCCCTCATGACCATCTCCCCTATTTGATGATCAACAATAGGAGCTTCCTTCGAAGACCCCAGCCCCTTTGCTCATCCCCAGCGCTCACCACGGTGCCAGCCAGATGCATCACCTGTGTCAGCACGCACAGAATGAATGGCTGTGTGAGCGAATCCCCTCATTGTGCCTGCCAGGTTGCTCACAGAGCGGGTCCCATGTGCTGTGGGGCTGAGAGGCTGGGGCACAGTCCTGGGTTACTGGCTGTCTGTGGCCTCTGCAGCACAGCTACTCCTTAGTCTCTCCCAGCAGCAGCCCAGCCTCCCTCTGAAGAGGCTCTCTGAGAGAGTCCTCTTTGCTGTTCCTTCCCAGCTTGCCGCATCCTGCAGTCCTTCTTCCCTCTCACCCTCTCCTCTGGCTGGCTGCCCCCGGGCCAGAACTCAGCAGCAGAGGAGAGTGGCCGAGTGACACCAGCATGTGGGGCAGAGAGCCGGGCTCGAGCCCCTGGACCCAGCCTGTCTGTGGACACATGTCCGCCCTTCTCCTCATCACACGTCATCCCCCTCTGGCTCCTTGGCTCCAGGTCTTGTCTGTCTTGCGCCTCTGGCTCCTGGACACGATCCTCCTCATCTCCTGTGTCTGCCTGTCCTCACCTCAGGGCCCATGCCTGTCAGAGGCTGCCAGTGAGACCGGACTGGACTCATGCTGTGAGATGAGGAAAACTTCATTTCACTGTCTTACATGGCTTCAGAACTCTGAAGGCAGGACTGGCTTGATGGGCGTCTGGAGGGCAAAGAGCAGCTTCTCCAGTCCTCCAATGTTTACCTTAAGGAACATTCCTTAGGTGTCACCAACAAATGTGTGGGTAAATCCCCCGCCCGCCAACATCTCACAGGAACTAATGTTTTACCCAATTTATGGCACCCTAGGCATTAGCCTTCCCTAGATAATTAGCCATAAAACATTCTCTTGGCCACCTTTTCCCCCCACTGCCTAGACTCTATAAAAGGCCCAGGAATTGACCTTAAAGTTGCTATTAGCCATGTTTCTGGTAGCCCGCAGTCTTTGACTGTATCTCTCTCATTCATTCTTTCTCGCAACTCTGCGCCTGGCCCTTCACACATGCCCAGACCTTGGTCCTTGGTCTGGCCTGTGGATGTACACCCTCAAGGGGTACAGACTTGAGCGGTGCTCATGCTGACTTCAGACCTGAGCTCCCTTAGTTTCTGGCGAGGTGTCTGATACGACAGCATTGGGGTTCCTTCTGGATTCCCTTGGACCCCGTGATGGTTTCTGTGTGACCCCCCCCAACTTCCCCACACTCTTCCCCCCTAAGGCCGGCACCCACCACCCCACCCTGGGGGTGCTGCTTGTGGTCTGTGGCCCCATTTGCCCCCAAGTGCAGAGATCAAGAAGTGCCCAGAAGGAGACTCTTCCCGCTTCCCTCCCCTCAGCCTGGACCAGAGCCAGAGGGTGCAGGAGTGGGAAAACCTGTCTCTTCACCTTGACTGAGCCACCCTGGGCCTCAGCTTCCAGCTGCAGCACCACTGCGGGGTGGGCAGGCTGTGAGTGTGTGTGTCTGTGTGTGTGTGAGTGTGTACATGCACACATGTGCGTGCCCGTGTTCCTTCTCTGGCCATCCCCTCTCTGCTTCCTCCTTGGAGTACTTCCTAATCATCTCTCACACATGGGCCCCTATCTCTGGGGCTGCTTCTGGGGAACCTGAATGAAGACAGTGGCATGAGCGGGTCACTTCACATCTCTGAGCCTCAGTTTCTCCTCTGCACTGGAATCAGTGCTACATCTCAGGGCTGCTGGTGGGACGGAGCAATAGCACCCTGGCGTGCCTGGCGGGGGCCTATCAGAGGCCTAAGATTCTTTCAATGTCCTTTTCCAGAAGAGAGCCGAAGGGGCTCTCGGAGTGCAGACTTCCCTGCTAAACTGATTATCCTTTCAGAAGCCTCTACCTCCTGAGGCCTCAGTTTCTTTCCTTTTTGCAGCACTTTAAGATATAACTCACATGCTGTACATTCTTCCTTCTAAAACTTGCAGTTCAGTGGCTTTTAATCCATTCAGCGATGTGCAGCCGTCACCACAGTCTTGTATTAGAACATTTCGTCACTCCAGAAAAGAAGCCTCTTCTCATTACAGTTACCCCCACTCCCTACCCCCAGCCCCTGGCCACCAGTTGTCTGCTTTCTGATCTGTGAATTTGCCTCTTCTCAGTCCTAATGGAGTCTTGGGTGGTGGCATCTGTCACTCAGCAGGTTTCCAGCAACCAATGTTGCAGCAGTGTCAGTCATCGGTCCCTTTTTATGACTCAGTAATATTCCCTTGTTTGGTTGGAGCCTGTTTTGTTTATCCATCAACGGGTGAGCATATGGGTTGTTTCCACCTTGTGGTTATTACAAATCATGGTGCCGTGAGCAGGTTTTTGTGTGACCATATGTATTTATTTATCTTGGGCACATGTCTGCTGAGGAGTGAATTCCATGTCACATGATAACTGTCGGCTTAACCTTTTGAGGAACAGCCTGTTTTCCAAAGAGGCTGCTCTGTTTAATAGCACATCAGCGTGGCTCAAGGTTCCAGCCTCTCTGCACCCCTTGTGACACTTGTCTTTTCCATTTTAGTCTTTCTGGGGGTGCAGAGTTGTAACTCATAGTGATTTTGATTTGTTTCCTTGGTGGCCAAGGATGGTGGGTGTCTTCATGCACGCCTTGGCCATCTATAGATCTGGAGAAATGTCTTAGCTCCTTTTTTAATTTCATGATTTGTCTTTTCATTGTGGTTAATTCAGAGACTTTGTACTAGCTGTAGAGAGAACCTGGGGAGAAAGACTAATGTGTCGCCTCCTGGATCACCTCTGATGCTCAACCACCTCTTAGGCTGACGATCTGAGACTTGCAAATGGCAGTCAAGGCTGCACCACCTCTGACGGGGGCAGCCTGGGGACGTCGCCAGTTTAACCATCCTACAGCCAGCCTCAGCATCCACTGTGCTGCCTCTGGGGCAGAGGTCCTGGACCTGTTGCTTCTGCAAGGCAGGCTAATCCGCTCCCACTCTGCTGTTGGGTATGGGGGGCAGGGGAACAGTGTTGGTCTCTCCAGCAGGAAGCTCAATCCTAAAGCATGTCTAGAGGCATTCAGATGCCACAACCTGGGAGTGGGTACAACGGGCATCTAGCGGGTAGAGCCGGGGACACTGCTCAGCATCCTGCAGGACAGGACAGCTCCCAAACCAAGACCCATTCCACCTCAGAGTTTCAGGGTGGAGACTGGGGAGCTGCAGGATGGGTTCTGCTCCCTGTCGGGACTTGCATGGGGCAAGAGCCCGTGTGTGCTCGGGGGTGACTTCCACTGCTGAGGAAACCTTGGTTCCTGGGATCCTTTTCTTCTCCTGCCCCCTCTCTGCGATCTGGCTAGACATCTCGAGTGAGCTCAGGATGAGCATGCAGTGGGGAGGGTGTTGTATTGGTTGAAAGCACCCCAGCCTGCCACACCCCCGCTGTGCAGAGAGGAGGAGGAGGAGGCCTTGTTCCATTTCTCAGTGCTGAGGGCCTCATAAGGGCAGGGACTGTCTCACTCCCTCCTGCATCTTCAGTGCCTGATGTTGTGGAAAAATCCCCAGACAGCCTTGCTGAATGGAATCAGTTGGTCAGCAAAGATCCTTCTGCTGGATTAAGTCTATTTTTATTGATTGATTGGTTGGTTGATTGATCGTGGTAATATGGATTATAACCTGTTTAAGTTTCAAGTGACGCATTATAACTGGCCCTGTATGCACATGACATCACGATCACCTTCCAAAGTCTGGTTCCATCCATCGCCGTACACTGTACCCCCTTTACTGGCTGCACATCCCTGCCCAAATCCCTGCCCCCCCCAGTCTATTTTCTGAATCTGAATTTCTTTCTGTTTAGTTTTATTTAATCATTTGCTTCTTTTCCCCTGTAGTCCACATATGAATGAAATCAGCTAGCATTTCTTCTTTTCCCTCTGACATCTTACTTAGCATTTTAAGTAATGCATACACTTATAATGCTAGAAGTAGCATTATAAGTGCTATGCGGTCATAATTTGATTTCCTTTTTTCTGCTTGAGTAGTGTTCCATTGTTTACATATGCCACCTCTCCTTTACATAGCCACTTCTCAGTGGGTAATTGCACTTGGATCTTCGTTACTGTGAGTAGTCCGCAATAGGAAAGGTCTTAGACATGGCCACCCCCTGACTCTACCTCCTATTCAAATGTTGATATAATGAAAATAAATGGTTACATATAATTTACTTTATCTGACAGGAGCTGTTTTGCATCCTTCACTGATATTAATTCAACATATGTGATTGATTCAGTAATTCAATATGATCCTCACAGAACCTCTGAGATAGATGTTACTGATATTCTTATTTTAAAGATGAAGCAACTGAGACACAGAGAGGCTAAGAAACTTGTCAAAAATCACACAGCTCAGAAGTAGCAGAGGCGAATCTGAAGAGGTGGTCCAACTCTGGACTCTTTACCAGAAGAAGCTCTTTACCAGAACTCCAGAAGTTCCCAGCACTCCCAGCCCTTCCCACCATGCCAGGCATTATCACTGGGAGCAGAGGAAGCACTTCCCTAGCAGGCCCAGATAATGTTTTCCAAGCAAAAGGGAGAGACTCAGACTAATTGTGATGGACTAAATGGGCATGGGGTTTATCCCTGGGGCCTTTGGATTTCTTCTTCCATTGCATTTAGGATTTTTCTTAAACTGAATAATGCTTCTTAAAAAAAAAAAAGTGCTGCCCGTAGCTGACCTTTGTTTTTTTGTTTTTGTTTTTGTTGTCAATTTTTTTCAATATGACAAGTAATTTATTTTTTTTTATTTTTTATTTTTTTAATTTATATATAAATTTCATTTCATAACATTGTAATCCCCAGGGTTTACTCCCCCCTCCCCTTCATCCCCCCCCCCTTTCCCTCCTCCTCAAAGTTGTGCACTTCAGTTTGGTGCCTAGCTTGTTTTGACTTTTCCCCAAGTCTTTTGTTTATTTTTTCACTGTATCCCATATGTTAGTGAAGTCATTTGGTTTCTGTCTTTTTCTTCTTGATTTATTTCTGCTAATATGATTCCTTCTAAGTACATCCATGTTGTTATAAAATCGTCAAATGTGTCATTTTTAATTGATGGGTAATATTCCATTGTGTATATGTACCACATTTTTTTCATCCAGTCATCTGTTTTAGGGCATTTAGGTTGCTTCCATATCCTTGCAATTATAAATTGTGCTGCAGTAAACATCCGAGCGCAGGTGTCCCTTTGTACCCACATATAGGTCTCTTTTGGGTAGATTCCCAAGAGAGCAATTGCTGGGTCAAATGGTAACTCCATTTTATTAACTTGAGGGTCCTGCATACAGCTTTCCATAGTGGTTGGACTAGTTTACATTCCCACCAACAGTGTAGTAGTGTTCCTTTCTCTCCACATCCTCGCCAGCAATTCTTGTTGTCCGTTCTTTGGATGTGGGCTATTCTTACTGGTGTAAGGTGGTATCTCATTGTTGTTTTGATTTGCATTTCTCTTATTACTAGCGAAGTTGAGCAGTTTTTCATGTGCCTGTTGGCCATTTGTATTTCCTCTTTGGAAAAGTGTCTTTTTAGTTCTTCTCCCCATTTTTTGATTGGGCTTTTTGTTTTGCTTATGTTTAGTTGTGTGAGTTCCTTGTGGATCTTCGTTATTAAACCCTTGTCACTCATGTGGCGTAGCTGCCCTTTGGATGGCAGACCCCACATACACACCCTCAGGTAAAGCAAGAAACCTGGGAGACTGAAAACATCAAGCGCCCGGGCCTCAGTGCTCCGGAAGCAGGTTCAGATGCAGAGGCAGGTCCTGCGGCTTCCAGACAGGCTGGGGCTCTCCTCTGAGGATGCTCTGAAACATCCTCCAAACGTGGTCTCGTTGGCGGTCTGCTCCAAGGGGCCTCCACCCCCACTCTCGTGGCTCTTGCTCTGGGCCTGACCTCCCCCGTGCCTTGTCAGTCACTGTGCTGACATCACGGAGCAGCTGTTGGTTCAGTTGGTCCTTTGGAGCCAGGACTTGGTCGTGTCCACCTCATACACCGCACACCTGCTCCAGAGCAGAGTGTAAAGTCTGCGCTTGGTGGGTGTTTATCGAACAAAGACTAAAGGGACAGTCATTCTCTCAGCCCGGCCTCGGGCTGGAGAGCTGTGTTCTAGTTTGGCTGCTCCTGCAGCTCTAGGCTGTTTAGGTGCCCAATCTGAGTCTTCATTTGTTCATCAGGGGAAAGGGGGTACTATTCCTCCTGCCCTCTCAGGGAACTCAGACACTGCAGGCGAGTGGTGGGCTGGGGTTTGGAAACTGGGGCCATGCTGGTGTTGGAAGTGAGGAGTGGGGCGTGTTCCTGTACTACACTGTCAGGACTCAGGGGACGTGTTTACAGCTACTTCTGGGCTTGGTGCAGGCCTCTCGTGGGCTCCCAGCACTGGATGAGGACAGATGGAAATTCCAAATAGGAACTGCCTCCAGGGAAGGGCAGGGGGATCATTTGGTATTGGATGGAAACCTCAACCTCCTGCCACCTCTCCACCTTCCCAGTACTTCTTCCGCCCCCCCCCCCACTGCCCTATTGGGGTGGCCCTGCTCTTAATGCCCACCAGGCTGGACGAGCCCCTTCCCTGCAGGATGGGTCCTGTGGGTGCTGTGGCTCTGGGTCAGGCTTAGCCCTGCCCTGACTTGCTTTGTTTTCTTCCAAGAAAACTGCCCCTGGGGGTTTCCATGCCCTTGGGTGTCCATGAGCAGCCAGAACTTTAGATTTATGACCCTCTATCAAAAGCTACATAGCTTGGCCACTGCCCTGCTGTAGCCAAAGCCAGTAGCATGGACTCCCTCTCTGCCAGAGAGCGCCACTCTGCCTGAGGGCTCTTGGTCACTGTGAATGCACGGGCACATTGGTTGTGTTAGTGGCCCCTGGAATATTATTATTACTGTTGTTACTGCTTTTGCAGACTGGAAAGCTGAGGCTGCAGGAGGTGAGCTGACTCACTCTCAGGAAAGCTGGCATCCAGCTCAGAGCCTCAGGCTGTGTTTTATGCCCTGTTTGTCTCCTTGCCTTGGAGGGCTCCCTGAGTTCCCCCCAACCCCAGATTTAGGAGACTATCCCCAGTGATGGGAGATGAAGTAGCAGAGGCTGGAGGTGTGGCTTCTAGCATAGCTGGCACCAGAGAGAGCTTTGGGTTAATTGACCATGTGTGAGAGGGCCTGGCTCTAGAATAGATACACAGGCAGGCAGACAGAACAGAGTCCAGAAGTAGTTCCAAATCAGCATGGGAAATCAGTGTATTAGAGATGACCTTGTAAATGATGAAGAAAAGACAAATTAGTCAGCCAAGGGTGTAGCAGGACCAACTGGAAAACATTAGGTTGAGCCACAACTCACACCTTTTACCAGAATTAATTCCAGATGGATCAGGCGTGCAAATAGACTTGAAAAGATAACATACAACTTCTTGAAGAGGACAGAAGCCTTGAAAAATAATCTCGGTGTAGAAAAAGCCTTTCTCAATACAATGTATCATCAAAAATACCGAAAATGTTTGATAAATTCGAATACCTCACATTTTAAGCATCTTCAGTGCTGGTGATAAGCGAAGTCAAAAGACAAATGAGTCACCTGAAAAAAGTACTGCCCATCAGTACTTTCAGACTACAGTCCTGTCAGACTACAGGAACTGACAAAGAATATTTTTCTAGGACCATCTGTTTAAAAGGAAGGGACGGAGGAAAGGAAGTAGGGAGGGAAGATGAGAGAAAGAAAGTGGCAAAGTGTTTACGTGGACACACACGCCCTGTGCCTGGGGTAACCCGACCACAGGGTCACTGCTGTCACCCCTGCTTGCTGCTGATGAGAAGGTTGCTTTTTTTCTCTGCTGATTAGGATTTAGTCAGACAATTAAGTAAACCAAAAACTATACTCTCCTGTGACACAAACACGGATGTTTACAAAAGGATACAGCACCTAGGAAACTGGGATGGTCCTTTTGGGAAGTCAACTGATAATGTGTCTTTAAAATAAGTGTGATTTTAATGACAAAGTTTCTGTGGCAGAATTATAGCCTATTTTGAAAAACAAAAGGGGGAGAAAAGAATATCTTCAGAATTCCTTCAATCTCTCTTGAGATCAGTGCTTTAATGTGCTTGTAGTAAACACATTGCCCCTTTCGTCTAGTACCCGCTGGTCTCGCTAAGTGTTTTCCACATTGAGGGAGGCACTGCGCCCTCATCCTGTAACGGCAGCATGGTACCCACACCATGGCACCCCTGGTACCCACCCATGGCTTGTGCCTCAATGGATGAAACATTTCCCCGTGGCTGGCCACCAAGATCTTGCCCCATTTTTCCTACTATAAAAATACATGATGCTAAGCTCACCTGCCTTGTAGAGAAAGTGGTCTTTATTCAGATGTTAAATAACTTAAGTCAGAAAAGAGAGACAAATGGCCAGAAAACATTGGGGAGCGGGGAGGGGGGGATTCAACTTCACTAGTAAATTAGGAATTGAAATAGCACTTATTGAGCCTATCAAATTAGTATTCGGGATTTTTAAATGATAGTATTCACTGTTGGTCAGAATGTGCTAAGAGTATGGAGTTGTGTGAGTTTTATGAGCAGCAGTTACTTATCTAGATCTACAGCCTTAAAAACACTCATGCTTTTTGCCCCACAATTCTCATTATAGGGAATTTATCCTAAAGAAATAATCAGATGTGTGCCAAGATTTATGCGTCAAGATATGCATTGCAGTTTTACTTCTATATCAAAAAATCAGAAACATTCTCAAATGCTTAGTGATAAGTTAAAGGTTAAATATATTTTGATAAATCTGTATCATGTGATTTCTATGCAGATTTTAAAAATCATGTTTTTGAAGAATATTTAAAGACATGGAGGAAAAACTCAGTGTCATGTGACGGTCAAAGCCAATACAGTCAAAATAATGTGCTCCTAATCTGAAATGAAAAATGCATTAACACATATTAGTTAATTATATCTTATATAAATAACAGAAACAACTATAAACATGGTGACAGCAGTTCCTTCCTGTGGAAAAAGATCTTTCTAGAGCCCCCTTTCTCCACCCAGAATAAGAAGGGACTGCAGGCAGCTCTCAGGAATTCTCTTGGATTAAATGTGTTGACTTGTCACAACCCGCAATCATTTCTATGCATATCAAGGAGGAGAAATTTGCAGAGAGCCAGGTTTGGGGAAGAAGGGAGAGTATGGAAGGGACTTTGAGTTACCCTTGACTTGTCTGGGGTCCCTGAACAAGTCAGACTGCCTCCATGCGTTGATTTCCACAGCTGTGAACCACGCCTCTGCGCTGAGAGAACCCAGGGTCCAGGGAAGGGCTTGTAAGAGATGTCTTCATCTTGTCACCTTGGCAGTCCTCTTTCTTCCTCTTCCATGTGTAAGATCATGGCCTAGATGTGACCTGGGACTTTCCCTTAAGTTGAACTTTGAGTCAGATTTCCTCAGAATGGCCACTGTCTACAAAACTCTGAAATACTTGTTTCAAGGATAACTGCCCAACCTCTGGATGAGAACAACAAACATCCGATTAAAGGGTAAAAAAGAGAGAGAAACCCATTTTGGCTGGAAACTATGATGCCAACTGAGAAACTTTCTTTTCTTTTTTAACTTAGGTTTTAATTTTCTAGTAGGCCTGGCACAGTGCTAAGTGCTGTGGGGGAATCAAGGGCGGGCAAAATTTGACTTCATATTGCTTGAGAGTAAGCTCTCCTAAAATATCTACATATCCCAACCCCTGCAGCTAGGAGAGCTAATGTCTAGTTCAGATTTGCCAAACCCAAAGCACTTAATTGGTTGAAGAACCTTTGGCATTCTCCTGTGAGTCAACAATGTTTCTGTCGATGAAGGCTCTTTGTATTGGTTCCCTGAGTGACTCCAGGGAGCAGAATCCCCTGCTGACCTGTTCTGATCATTTAACAAGAGTGAGAACTTAACCTCCATGTTGTTATACCTCTTGAGATTTGGGACCGAATTAGTTTCTGCAGTCGTCCTTAATTTATAGTCCCCAATTTCAATATTAACGGCTGGCGTTTATTGAATGCCCGCTATTTGCCTGTGTTTTCCTTGCTAATCCCACTAAATCCTCACAGCAGTCCTAGGAGATGGCTATTATTATCTCCATTCCAAGAAAGGAAGCAGAAATTCAGAGTCTAGCCCAGTTAGTCCATTGCAGAACGAGGATTCAGCCACAGGTCTGTCGGACGTCAAGGCTGGTGTTTTCCTCTACACTAGTTTTGAGATCCAGAGAGCTTAGACATGAAAACATATTCTGCCAGGCAAAGGTTGGCAACCGGAGAAGGAAGTGAAAGGAAAGTCCTCCATGCTGAAGAAGAACACCCAGGCTATGGACCCCCATGAGAATGCTGGGAATGCAGAGGCAAAACTGCCCCTGTGAACACTGGGTTATGACCACCCCTTGATTCTGCATGTATAGACACCATTAATCTCTGTCAGATGCGCTGCTGCTCTTTGCTTCCTCCAGCAAGAAGAATCTCTAATGTAAGCTGTTGGCTATTAATAAATCGTTTAGCCCAGACTGAGGTTAAAGTCATAAAAAATTAGATGGGAGGGGACCTCCTCTGAAATGCTCTCACTTCAGGGTTGTGGGTGAAGATGGAGACAGGAGTGCCCTATTCCCCAGCTCCTGGGGGCCTTCCCTTGCAGCTCCCTCAGCTGCGCCTCCCTTGGCAGAGGTCTGCAGAGGAGAGCGTGTATCTGGCTGCCTTTCTTCTTCTGCAACATCCTTGATGGTTTCTGAAAGCAGGATTAGCATCAGACTTAGTCATCCATCTCTGTCCCTTTCTGCATGCAAGACTTAGTCATATATCTCTGTCCCTTTCTGCATGCATTTGCCAAGAACTAAGCGTTTTCATATCAATTAATTCGTCTGACCTTCTGTGTGAGTGGGGTGGTCTTGTGTGCACTGTCAAAAGCACAGAAAGCTCTTGGGGAGGTAGAGGGGGTCTATCCATGGTCACGCAGACCCATTGCTCTTTCTACACAGACTTACCAGAATCCAGCCAATGCCAACCATGGTCATGGGTGTGGCTTTGTCACATCTGCCTTCATCCATCTATTCCTTCCATGACCCAGTTTCTTCCTCCGGGAAACTGGAAGATAGTACCTAACTCAGGGAGAAATCAGGAAATGAATACATAAAAAGCTCTTAGAATAATGCTTCTGCCAGCCAGTGTTCTTACTTATTTATATTCCACAGGTGAGGGAAGCCATCTGATACCTGTCCTCTTTCTGGATTGTTTCACTTAGCATCATCACTTCCAGGTCCGTCTGTTTTGTCCCTGAAGGCAGTAGTTCATCTTTTATAATAGCTGTGAATGATTTGGGGCTCATTACCAGAGGGAATGGGGGTGTGGGGGGAGGGAGAAAGGTGTGGGAGGGGGTAGTAGATTTGGTGGTGGGTGAGTGGAACATGTGCATGTATAGAGGAATGAAGCTGTAACCCCAAAGTGACCACTGCTCTGGTCACTTGGCCATGGTCAGTGCTCTGGCATCAGGGGACAGTAGTCTGGGGCTTCTCAAGGAACCCTCAGGACTGGGACATGTGACAGTTTGTGGTGTTACTGAGACAGAAGTTAACGACCCACCTGGAATGATAATAGGAAGATTATTTTAAAATATGGGTACTTCCTGGTGAACACTGACCTCTGAGGGAGGGGGAAGGGGTAGATCCAGGGAACTGTGGGTGTGGCAGAATTGGGTACCTCTGGGGAAACCAGGAGCCTTCCTGGCCTTATCAGGACCCTTACAGACCTGGGGGCCCAGGAACACCCAGCCCTTCCCTGCACAACACCAGGGAATAGAAGGGCCCAGCAGATGATCAGGGTGTTCCTCCGAGGTGGTGGCGCCAGAAACCCACCTGGCCCTACCTGAGCAGGGCCAGGCCAGACAGGAAGGACTTCCCCTAGTCCACACCCAACCTCACCCCTTACGTTCTAACTGCAAGGGGGCCCAGCCATCATGACTCCCGGCCTCAGCCTCACCCTCAGGCCTGACCTAGACAGGGCAGTGGGCCAGGCCCTGGAAGGAGGACCCGTTCTCAAGGTGGCTGTGTTGGATCCAGATTGCCCTGTGCAATAAATTGCAGATGCACGTGCAGTGTGCGTGTCGGCCCGGATAAAACGGGCCACAGCCCGCCCGCGCTCTGTACCGGTGTTAGCGTGACAGACGTGCTCTTGCTGTGTGGAGAGGACGAGCTGGGTGTCTGACCAGCTGGTGGATCGGGGAGCTGCAGGCCCTTCTGCCAAGGCCCGCGTTCTCCTCCTGCGCGTTCGCTGAGTGTTGGCATCTCTCTAGCCTCGTAACTCAGCTGTTTGATGGGGGCCAGACCCCTGCTGGGAGGACAGGGGTTGGAGGGGACAGACACAGGCCTTGGGAACGCGGCCATCATGGGGGGGGGGGTCAGGCTCGGCCAGACTCAGCCACCCCTCACCTCTGTGTTCGGCAGGCGTCACCACGCTGGCCGTCACTCTCCTTCACTTGCCCACTTCCCGGGTCCGCTCGCTTTCCCAGAAACGCCTCATCCTGAGCGATAGCAGCATGAATTTATAAACTGGGTGTTTTCCCCTTAGGCCTCTTCAAATGTGTGCGCAGCCACGGCAGTGGCCGTTCACCCTGTGTGTGCTCACTGTGCTGGCTGACAGGCCGCGCACCCCAGCACACACCAGGCCTCCGGCACCCTGTCGAGGGGAGGCCTGCCCCTCTCGGAGAAAAGCAGGCGCGTTTCCTGATCGGCAGCTCGGTGCTGGCAGCGCTTTCGGGAGGTCAGCGTGACATGCCTTTCGGACATTTTCTTCCTCCGAGGGGGAGTCTCTCAAATCCCAAACCCTCCTCTTGCCTCTAACCAAAAGGAGCCAGACGCTGCAGCGAGCGCTTCCCGGGAAGCGCACCGGGCTGTTTTCTTCTCGTAAAGATTCATGTTCATCTCAGTCATCTTGTAAATCAAACCCAAGCCTCTGACGTGAAGGGGCTGGCGGCCTTCAAAGGCTGTTTGTGCTCCAGCCAGGACCATCTCTGCCCTGTGGTTCCTAGACAACCCCCCTCCCCCACTGTTCCCACCACTGCCTTGGCTAGAGAGGGCTGCCGGGCGACAGAGTGTGCCAGCTGCGGCCCCGTCGGCTCTGCCTCTGCAGGTGGCATCAGGACCAAGGGACTTGGCAGTGGCATGGCATAAACTAGGGGGTAGCTGGAGACAAATCTCGGGGTGCTGCGCTTGCCGCTGTGATGCTTGGGAAACCCGGGGCTGGGGTGCTGCCAGTCCTGGAACTTGAGGCTGTTCTGGGTTGCACGGAACAGAAGCCATCTCAACCACGGCTCTCCGCCTAAGGCTACAGTCACCCCAGGGACTTGAGAGGGGCTTCAGGGAGGACCAGAACCAGGGGCTGGAGCACTGCAGGGTTCTCCCCTCCCATCCTCCCCCTTGAGTCCCCGTCCCCCCCAGCCCCTCCAGTGCTAGATGCCTTCTCCTGGTCGCAGCAGACCGTCCTTCCCTGCCTCAATGTCCCTGTGCAGAGTGCGCCTCCACAGCGTTAGCGCCTGGAGAGCCACTGCCAGGCTCCCTAGCCGTCCTGCCCAGCCTCCCGGCAAAAAGACTCTGACTCTGGCACCCCCAGCCACTCCCCTCCCAGCAGCCCGAGCCTCTTTCTAAGCGTGAGCCTGCTCCCAGTCCTTCCCCGCCCTCAGTGTCTGCGGGGGACCCTCGCATCCTTCAGTGAAGGCAAAGCTGTGCGGGCTCCATGGGGCTCCGCCCCAACCTCGTCCCCCAGTCACACTGACCCCTGTTCCTCAGCCAGCCGCTCTCCCTTCCTGGATGGCCCTGCCGCCTCCAGCCTCCCCAGCGGCTCACATTCCCACCGCACATGCTCAGAGCACTGGGATGCGTGGCCGCGGCGTGTGTGGTGTCTTTGAGCTCAGTGGTCTGCCCCAGGCACCTGCTCACTCCCTCAGCACCAGCCCGTGTTTGCTCCCCCGGCACAAGGAGGTGCCTCCCGGAGACAGCTCAGTCCACGCTGAGCCCTTCTGCCTGGGCCACCTCTCGCTCCTCGCCCCTGAGAAGTGCTGCCCGCTTGCAGACGGATGCTGGCAGAGGGGACAGTGCCCAACCCTAGGCCACCACCCAGTGCTCCGCATGTGGTCCAGGAGCAAGCAGCGTCAGCACCATGCCGGGGCGGGGGGGTTACCTGTGCAAAGCCTCCGGCCCAGCCCCACACCAGGGGCCTGTGTCTTACAAAGGGATCCATGCACGTGTTAAGAGAAGCACTGGGTTAGGACACCCCCGAAATGGTTTTCTAGCCCCCAATTTCCTTCCTCTTCCAGCCACTACTTTGGTGCTGGCCTCCCTTGCCTCCCAAGGTCTAGGAGCCTGGCTGGCGACCTCAGCACCTGGTATGTGGCCCGCAGGTAGAGGCAAGGAGACGTTTCCTCTACAGTCATGCCCTAGAAGGAGGTCCATGGGAAGTGTGTCTGTTTTTTTTGGAGACTAGGTCTCACTATTTTTGCCCGGGGTACCACGGACTCAAGCAATCCCCAGCCTCAGCTTCCCAGGTAGCTAGGATTACCGGTACGTGCCACCATGCCCAGTCATTTTTTTGGGACTAGGTCTCGCTATGTGCTCCAGGTGGTAACTCGAACCGCGATCCCTGGCCCCAGCCGTGCCTTCCTAGGCTGCTACCTACAGGCGTGCGTAGCCATGCCCGGTCTGAAAGTGTGTCCATTACAGGACGCTCCATCAGCAGCTCTGCTTTGAATAAAGGGTATTGTCTGGGAGGCACATTCATTGCACATGACCTCAGCGTCCGCCTGGCTGTGATCAGTGCTGCACAATGGCCCAGTCAGACACAGGGACAGAAATGCAGCCACTCTCATTGTCATTCTGGGAAAAATGACTTCACCATGGTGATCACGGGGTTCCCTGCGGCTGCGCCTTCTGCAGACAGGCTCG
The DNA here is from genome assembly GCA_004024945.1 of Uropsilus gracilis. Taxonomy (NCBI): domain Eukaryota; kingdom Metazoa; phylum Chordata; class Mammalia; order Eulipotyphla; family Talpidae; genus Uropsilus; species Uropsilus gracilis. The sequence continues at coordinate 26,603 of PVHY01014259.1, forward strand.
GGGGACTGAAGCATGTACCGACATTGTGGGCATGGCGTGCGCGTCCAGCATCCACCGTGAAAGAAGAGGTCATCCCCGCCCTCCTGTCCTGCACAGCACGGTGCTTAGACGTGAGGAGGGTATGTGCGTGACGGCTGGGGAGCCCTGTGCTGGCTTGGCCTGCAGCGGCGGTTCCATCGAGGACCCTGGGACAGGCTGCTTGCGGCTCAGCCTCCGTGTCCTAAAGAGCCGACCACAGGGGACGAGGAAGGATGGGAGAGAGATTGACTCGGAGACCGGGGCTGAGTGGAAGGATGCACCACCCGCAAGTGGATTGTCTCGCACAAGTCTTTTTGAAGGGTGAAAAGATGGTTTATGACTAGTCAAACAAGAGGAAGAAGCGGCTCAGGCACAATCAAATTGGGTAAAATATTAGTTCCCGTGGGATCCCTGAGGTGAGGATTCCCTTATTAACTTGCTGCGAGCTCTTAAGGAAAGTCACTTGGGGTTAACATGGAGGAACGGCGACGTTGCCGCCCACCGGAGGTCAATCACGCCATTCCGTCTTAAGTGTTCTGAAGACAGGTAAGAGTGGAATGAAGTTTGCTTCATCCCCAGCATGTGTGCTGGCTGGTCTCAGCACGAAGCTTCTAACACACATCCCCACAGAGCTTCCTAGAAACCTGGCCTGGAAGTCCACATCCTCCTCAGCCTCCCAGGTCTCCAGGGCCATGCCTGCACTTCCCGCCCTGCACGTGAGCTCCCGGAGAGCAAGGCTGGGTGCTGCGTGGTGCTGCAGCCCGCAGCCATGCACAGCAGGCCCTGGAAGATGACAGGGAGGAGAGGAGAGGACGTTTACTATCAGCACTGCCACCTCCGGACTTGAGGAGAATGGCAGTTCCTGAAGCCAGCATGCCCTGTGCCCACTCAGCTGCAGGACCGGCATGTGGATTAGATCTCAGCCAAAGGCCCGGACAAGGAAGGATGCATTCTCCTGTCCGAATGGCTCGGCAGGCCATCCATCAGTCAGCACCTGCCCTGTGCCAGGGGAGCCAGCCTTCCCTGTCCAAGGGAGCCAGCTGTGTGGAGATCCCGGTGCGGGAGGCGATGCCAGCAAAAAGGGAGGTCCACCGGCCACACCAGGCCCGGGCACCAAGTAAATGATTTCCTCAGCTTCCCTGTGCGGCAGAGACAGAATAGCCACGTCCCTGCCACAGAGATACCCGGGGTTGAGTGTGGAGGTTCTTTACCCTTGAGGGGGGCTCACCCTTTTCAATGACCGCTCCCCAGGAAGATGGGCAGGCCTGCCCCCAGCGCTGTGGGGAGGTGTGGCTGGGAAAGGTGTCCAGAGACCTGTTCCTGCCTCCCAGCCCCAGAGCCCGCAGCTGCCAGGCACCCACCGGCCCTCCACAGGGGAGGGGGAAATGCAGATCACCCGAGGTCCCCCGAGGAGAGGTGCTGGTGGAGGTACAGCCCTGGTGATGCCAGGGGAGGGACTTGAGCTTCCTGGGAGAGCAGGGGCCCAGCAACTGCTGCCCAGAGCCGGCCAGGGCTGGCGAGGGAGGCAGGTGCCTCCGTTCCCCCAGGCATGTGCAGCGCCCTGTGTTAGGGAAGGTCTGGGACAGCAGCCGGAACAGAGCCCGGGGGAGACGTGGAAGTGGTGGAGGCCAGAGAACGGCTTTCAGGAGAGCAGCCAGGAGGAGGCGGCCGGGCAGGGCTTCTCTAGGCGGTGGCAGAGGAGGGGCAGCAGAGCGGGGCCTGTGCGGAGGCTCCGTGGGCCCTGATATCACACAGGCTTCCAGGAACCGGGCTGAAAAGCTGGTACAGCTCAGCCCGCCAGATGGTCGCCAGGGCTGAGTTCGCCATGCCCCCAGGCTGCCCGCCCCCTGAGCCAGCCGCCCTGCTGCGGGCTGTCACCATGCTTGCTGGGCTGGCAAGAGGAGGAGCAGAGGCCTGGCGCCCTTGTGTGGCCCCAGTGCTGCTCTTCACAGGCCTGGACTGGAGGAGGAGGGGAGGGGGGAGGAGGAGGGGGAAGCGGCGGTAGCCACTACCACACAGGAAAGCTGAGGAAATTTGCTTGGTGCTCAGGCCTGGCGCGGCCAGCGGGCCTCCCTTTTTGCTGGCATTGCCTCCTGCACTGGGACCTCCACACAGCTGACTCCCCTGGCACAGGGCAGCTGATGGAATGGGCTGCCCGAGTCATCCCTCCCCCATACATGTAGCTTTGTGGCGCATGAAACTCATCATGGCAGGAAAGATTAGAAGGAGCCCTTGTAAGCCGGGCACAGTGGCTCGTGCCTGTAAGCTTCAGCCTGAAGCGGCCGGGGCTAGGGATCATGGTTCAAGTTCCGCCTGGGGCCTGTAGCGAGACCTAGTTCCAAAAAAATAGCTGGGTGTGGTGGCGCGCGCCTGTAATCCCAGCTACCTGGGAAGCTGAGCCTGGGGATTGCTTGAGTCTGTGGAACCCCGGGCAACATGAGCCTGCGGTTCCACAGGCAAAAATAGCGAGACCTAGTCTCAAAAAACAAAACAAGACCAAAAAAAAAAAAAAAAAAAAAAGGAGCCCTTGTTTGGGAACCAGTTAGCTAGATAATTGTTTTTGTTGAATGATTTATTTATATATATATATATATTTCACATCAACTTAATCCCTGGGGGGGTCACCCATCACCTCCCCTCACCAACCACTCCAGCTGGTCCCCACCCTCCTGTTGTGTACTTTCATTTGGTCCATATACTAGTGAAACCATTTGGTTTCTCTCTTTTTTTTCTGACTCGTTTCTACTAGTATGATTTCTTCTAGGTACATCCAGGTTTCCATAAATTCATCAAATTTGTCATTTTTAATTGATGAGTAATACTGCATTGTGTATATGTACCACACCTTTTTCATCCATTCGTCTGTCTTGGTGCATTTGGGTTGTTTCCATGTCCTTGCAATTATAAATAGTGCTGCAGCAAACATCCGAGCACAGGTGTCCCTTGTTTAAGTATTGAGGTCTCCTTTGGGTAGATTCCCAGAAGAGCGATTGTTGGGTCAAACGGTAATTCCATTTTCATTAGTTTGTAGGTCTTCCATACTGCTTTCCATAGTGGTTGGACCAGTTTACATTCCACCAGCCGTGTAAAAGTGTTCCTTTCTCTCCACATCCACGCCAGCACTTGTTGCCCGTTTTTTTTTTTTTTTTTTTTCATGTGGGCCATTTTTACTGGTGTAAGGTGGTATCTCATTGTGGTTTTGCATTTCCCTGATTGCTAGTGACGTTGAGCAATTTTTCATGTGCCTGTTGGCCATTTGTATTTCCTCTTTGGAGAAGTGTCTTTTTAGTTCTCCCCATTTTTTGATTGGGCTTCTTGTTTTGTTTTTGTTTAGTTGTGTGAGTTCCTTGTGGATCTGCGTTATTTAAACCCTTATCACTCTTGTGGAGGGCAAATTTTTTTTCCCATTTGGTTGGGTTTCTTTTTGTTTTTTTCTGTTGCCTCTTTTGCTGTACAGATGCTTTATAGTTTGATGTAGTCCCATCTGTTTATGTTTTCCTTCAATTTTTTGCCTTATGCAGATGTTTCCAGAAAGGGATTTCTGAATTGTAACTCATGGAGGGTTTTGCCCAAGTTTTCCTCTATGTATGTTATGGTTTCAGGTCTGACATCTAAGTCTTTTATCCATTTTGAGTTGATTTAGCTAGACAATTACTAAGGTTCCCTCTGACTTGTTGGGTCCACCTCTAGCTTCCCACCCTCCACTTCCCAGCCCAGCTGCTTGGAGAGCCGGCACCCTCCTGCCCTCCACCCTGCTGTCTCCAGAAGGAATGAGCCTGGAGTTCCCACTGGTGGCCGAAACTGCTTGATTCTTCCTGGCATCCCAAGGGTGGGACTATGGTTCCCATTTGGCAGGTGCATCCCTGAGGCTCAAGAAGCCATGTCCTTCCATGCATTGAGCAGACACTGATTAAGGATGCGCGGTGGGATAAGCCACCGGACAGGACCAGAGCTCCTGCGAAGCACACACTGGAAGCGGAACAGCCTGTGTCACGGAACCTGCTCTCACAGGGGAGAGAAGGGTCCCAATTAACCCACCCACGAATGCTGTGAGGAGAGTGTAGTCTGGGCTAGGGAAAGCCTCCAGGAGGGAAGCTATTTGGGCTGAGTTGGGAAGCACAGGTCGGTGTTAGCCAGGCAGAGGAAGGGGCACCAGGTTCCAGCAGCGGGGGCGACGCACGCAAAGCCTTTGAGACAGGGAGAGCTTAGACCCTCCCAAGAGCTCAGGTGTGTGTGTGGTGGGTGAGGGGCTGTGAGAAGACTCGAGGATGTGGGCGAGGATTAGCTCGCAGGACCTTCTGGGCCCGCAGGGCGTGAAGGGCAGGCAGCAGGAGAGAACCACGTGCCTGCAAGCACCGGCTGGAGCCACCCTACCTCCACCTCCTTTGACCCTGTCGCCAGCCCATACTTAGCGTTCACGTCTCCGGCAGAGGAACCCGGAAGCTGGGGAGAGCAGGCAGCCACAGGCACACCTCGGCTCAGCGGTGCCCGCGCCCTCTGCACCCCAGCCCGGCTCGGAGTCCCTTGTCCCCACCACTGCGGCTGCCCCTCGGCCTCAAGCCTCCGCTTCCCCTCCCAGGGACAGGATTCCCGATTCCCTCCAGGGACGGTCCCTCCAGGCTCTGGCCTGCCCTGTGTTCCGGGCTCCTGCCCTTCTCTGCGGCATCCTTGCTTGGAGTCAGAGATGGGAACTGAGGCCTGGTAATTGCATTCCATCAAGCCTAATTAAGATGCAGATTCATTCAGCTAATGAAGGAGGCAATCTGGAGGCACTCTGGTGGTGACATGGGCGCTCATCAGTGCCTCGCCCCCGGCAGGTAGGGTGAGGCTGTGGAGATGCGTGCACGGCCGCCACCCGCCAGCCTGCCTCTGGCTTGTCTCCAGGGATGCGTCCTTCCTGCTGGCCGAGGATGACCTACCCCACGAGAACACACTGTGCAGAAGCTCCTAGGCTCGCCCAGTTCCAGGCCCTGGCCGCCCTCCTCCCAGGGGGCTCCTCATCCCCACCTCAGGTGCTGTACTGCCCTGGCCCCTCAGTGTGGGTCAGGAGGGCCTGACATGCTTCCGTGGAGCCAGGCCCCACCACTCACCTCACCTGTCCTTGGACAAGCTTCTTACCCTCCCTGGGCCTCTGTGAACTGGGATCCTGCGAGGTCCCTGAAGGTGTCCGGCGAGGAAGGGCGTAAGCGTGGAGCACTTGGCCACCCTGGCGTGTGAGCACCCGGCATTCTCTTTAGCTCCGCCACTTCCCCACCCTCTCCCAGGCAGGAGGCCGCCCCAAGTCTGGACTCGCCGGCTTCTTTTGCTGTCGGCAGAGGTGCACCGTGCAGGTGCCGAGTGCCCGTCTGGGGTTGGCCTGGCTCTGAAGTGGGCGCCCCCAGGTGCTGGTTCTCCACTTTCACTGCTGTGGGTGCTCGAGTTGCCCTCCTGCCCTGGACTTCCTCCTGGCATACGCCCCACTCCCACCCTTTGCCCACCCTCCGCCTGCGGCCAATTGGTTTATAAACTATTGATCGAGACCGTCCCGACTACGATTCAGATCCGTGCTGTGTCCGCCGGGTCAGGCGCTCCGCAGATATAGATGGGGTGTCTGCTCGGTGCCTGGCGTCAGGCCCACGAGCCGGGCGAGGGAGCGTCTGGGAGACCGTGGGACTGAGGCAGACAAAGCAGCAGCCAAATAAGTATCCCGGGGTCGAGTAGCACAGGGCGCTAGGGAGCAAAGTTGAGCAAGCTGAGGAGTCAGGAATTGTGGCGAGGGGCGTAGGGAGGATGGTTGCTTTGACAGGATGAACAAGGGAGGCGGCTGCATCTGATCACCAGGAGCCAGGACACTGGAAGGTTTCAATGAGCTGCTTCGGGGGGGAGGGGGGCAGCCAGCCTGCCCACTTGACAGACCACGGGAGGGGACTGAACCTGCTGGGCCCAGACCCGTGCGCGCGAGCAACAGACCCTGAGCACGTGTGTCCGGCTGCTCCGAGAGTGGCTGTGTGGGCTCAGGCCACTCTGCCCTGTGGTGTCAACACGCCGATGCCACAAAGTGAGGTGGCACCAGGGTTTCCTCATCCCGGTGTGGCCTCTGTACCACCTCTGCTGCCAGAGCCCTGGCTGGGGCCTGGCACTGGATCCAGCTACGGCTGCACCCAGGCCAGCACCCACGCTGGTGCCCGGGCCTTCCTGGACCCGCCCTTGGCAGTAGTGACTGGAGCGAAGTGTTGGCATGGACACCTGCCTGGGTGGTCACCAGCAGGGTCCTGTACTCTGCCCAGAAGGGGCCTCTGTGGCCGGGGGAAGGCTGTGGGGTTGCTGAGGTCACGGTAGCACAGACAGGTCAGACTCTGGGCTGCCTGGGCAGCGTTTTTCCCACAGCTCCCATCAGCACCACAGAGCTCGCTAAAAGGGAGCTTCAGCGCCTTGTCTCAGAGCTGAGCCCAGGTTTCTGGAACCTTTTGGCTGGCGATTGGGCACTGGTGGGAAGAACATCTGTAGTGGGGATTGTCTACCACCCGGGGGCTGCAGGGCACTTGCCTGCCAGGTGGGGAGTGGGGCACCGCACCCCCGGCCAACGTCCTCCTCTGGCAGAGACGCACAGGATTTCCAACAGCAGCAGCAGCAGCAGCAGCAGCAGCAGCAGCAGCAGCAGCAGCAGCAGCAGCGACGTGGTACGCGGCACGTCCACTGAGGAGGGAAAGCAAGTGCTCTGCAAGTGTGTGTGCTCTGGAGGCAACGTGTGGCCTCGGCTGGATTCTTCTGCAGCCTGGACAGTTCTCATTTCTCTCTGGTGAGTCATGGCACAAGTGGCCATTTTCTCGTGGCCTCTCGTGAGCAGAGGACACATTTCACACAGGGACTGCGGCCTCCCCAGGGGCAGGCCTGGGAAAGTGACTCTGCCAAATCCAGTGAGAGGACCCCATCACAGAGCCCCTCTCGGCCCAGTACTGCGGACACTGGGGAGACCGCTGACGAGCCAGGGGGTCACCCCTCCTCCCCCAATCATTAGGCCTTGTTTGCCCACATCTTGCCCTCTCTTGGGTGGTTTCAGGCTGTCTGGCTGCCATCCTGCTGGTTTTAATGAGAAGTCCCCAAGTACCTCCTGACATTCATCCATGTGTCACCCAGCAGTGCCGCATAATAATTAAGAACATGGGCCAAGAGCAGCCTCCAGCCGCTCCCCATCCCGTTCAGACTCAGGCCAAGTCCCCCGCAAGTGTGCAAGGCCAAGGTGAGCGGCCCTCCATGACCTCACTAGCATCCTCTCTGCCTTACTCCCACCAATCACCTTGCTGCCCAGCGGCCACATCAATTGTGTCCACCCCCAGTACTTCCCTGTCACTCTGTCCCCAGATCTGTGCCTGACTCATACCTTCACTTCCTTTAGGTCTCAGCTCAAATGTCACCCTGTCATCTGAGTGTACTGTATAAAATGGCACACGTACCCCAGCCATCACTGACCCCGTTGGTCTCCCAGGGCATGCAGCCTTCCCTGCAGCCTCACCTGACATAGCAGTCTCTGCCAGTGACTCTAAATGATAGCTCCCATGAATGGCAACTTTGACTCACTGCCATTTCCTGATATCTAGACTATATCTAGTGCATATGAGGCCCTTTGTAAATCATTGTGAGTTGATTCATAGAATCATGAATCTGCTTCTGTTCCTTATTCATTGTGTGACCATTACAGAAGAATTAAATGCCACACGTAACCAAGGATGGTTCTCAGACACAGAAGGAAAGAATGCTTTTCTCATGCTTGTGGACTCAGAGGATATGGATTCTCCAAAGAGCTGAGGGACTTGCACAAGGTTGACAGCATTTTTATAAGTTTCAGCTGGGAAGGGGGAGGAGGGTAAAACAGGTGGGAGACCTTAAAACAGGTGGGAGACTGAGAAAAGAGGAAGTATAAGAGCACCAAAGCATAAAGAACCGTGGGCAGTTAGCTAGGGTCCCAGTCAGGCTGGTGGGCTTCCTCTGCTGTTATCGGCTCCTGAGACACTTTGCTCTAGCCGTTGTTTCAGCTTGCCTTCTAGTTAGCCATCATGTCTTAGGCTAGCCTGTCATTTCTTAAACATCTCTTCAACATGATTGCGAATCCTTAGCATCTCTTGAGCCTCAGTTTCCTGGTCTGTAAAATGGACATAGTCTCTGAGGTCTGCATGTTAGACAAGATAAACCCATAGGAGTCCTCTGCATGATGATCAGTGATGATTTTGACCATCAACACGGAGAGAATGTACGAAGGAAATTGGAAGCAGTTTGCAGAGGGCGTCAAGCTGAAGTTGGCAGGGGTCTCCAGGGGTTTGGGGTCAGGAAAGGCCCTTTGTGGTGGTGGCATTGGAGCTGGGCCTCTGGGCTGGGCAGGACCTCAGCAGCCCAGCACTGAATTTGTGGGTTCAAGAAATGGATGAAGGAAAAGCCTGAACAAAAAGGCAAAAGGGAGAAAGTTGGATATAGGTCAGGCTTGTTTCCTGAAGTCTGCAGGCACAACGGGGAAAGAAAACTTTTCTTTGTTTTTTGATTCCTGGAAGAAGAGAGACCCACTGGAGCTTCCCATAAGCTGTGGTAGTAGAGGGAAAAGATAGTTTGTCACAACCATCCTGGAGGTAGACAGAATGAACAGGAAGTTAGCATCATGTCCAAAGAAGCCAGCGGGCAATTGGCTTTCTGGGGCCCTGCTGCTTTGTAGATGGGGAGAACATTCAAAGCACAGGTGCTGGGAGAAGTGAAGAAGGATGGTACAAGGGAGAAAGATGGAATGGTCTCAAGAAAGTGGGAGGACATGGTTTGTCATTCTTTCATTCAGTGGATGCTGCGTGCTCACCTTGTGCAAGAGAGCATGTTCAGTCAGGGGCTGGAGATTAGGGCTCCAGCCTCTTCATATATGCTCACCTTTCTGATTTTTCAAGAAGTTCCGTGACTTAAGGAGAGCAGTTTAAGTGTCTTGACTGTCACCTGCAATTGATTTATTGTGACTACCAAGAAAGTTTCTTGGATCATAGCATGGATTCAGTAGGACAGTGTAGGTGGATTGATTAGTAATGTCTGCCTTGGGTTTTGATGGGAGTGATGGCACAAACACTACATATTTGCCATGACAGGGGGAACTCTGTCCATACCTATAATACACTGACCTGAAGATTTGCAACAGAATAAAATAGTTGATGGGTATGTGGTGGTTGATAAGCTCTCTGTAGAGAGCTGTAAACATCCAAGACAATAAATGGGATAGGAGCTGATGCCCCAAGTGATAATTCTGAGAGGTTGGTTCCCTCAAAGAGGTGTTGTCCCAGACTCTTACAACTGTCTCATCCACCCCTCATTTACTGCATTTAGATGAGTCGGGTGCATTCAGGGTGGTATGGCCGTAGACTCATTTACTGCATTTAATGGCTCTTCCCCAAACATCCAACTTTGTTCTTGAAGAAGAGACTCTTCCTCTACTCATATTCCCACTTCTTGTCTCCCATATTTCTCCATTCATCTATAATAACTACAACTTGAATAAACACAACTGGAAACACAGCTGACTCTTGGTCATTGCGTCACTCGAAGGCTGGGAACAGAAGGCGTTACAAGTAGAGATATGGTGACTGTATTTTATGAGGGAGCAGGAGAATGGTTAACCCAGGTAAGCAGTTATAACTGCTTAACCAAAGGTTAATCAGTTAAGGTTAACAGATCTTCTCCTACAAATGCATACTTGTCTTTCTGAAGAAAAACAGAATCTGTTCTCCATATTCTGTAGACTCTGGTTTTTTGTTTGGGTAGCTTAAGCAAGTACTTAAAGGTATCTTTGGCCGTAGCAACAGTCTTATAAGTGGCTCCCTGAAAGTCATGCCTATGGATGTGCCATTTAATTGGGCCTCTATTGTGGACTTTATGTAGATTCTAGATTAAGACCATTGTGGGAAACCTTGCCTTTCAGTGCCATGTGGGTAGTAGCGGGCTTTGAGCTCTCCAGGGTGCTGAGAAGCAGGAAGGACGTTGCAAGGACACAGGATGGGAATGTAAAGTGATGCAGCCGCTGTGAAAATCATTTGGCGGCTTTTTAAAAAATTAAACATAGAATTACCATCTGGTCTCAGTTCCACTTCTGGGATGTGAAACAGAGTCACAAAAAGAGTTGAGTCCATCCAAGTTCATAGCAGCATGATGCTCAGCACCCAAAGATAGGGACCAGGGTCCATCGGCAGTTGAGCGGGGCCACCAGAGGCCTGTCCCAAGGACAACACTGTGAACTTGAGGACACGGTGCTGAGGAAATAAGCTGGTGACAGAGGACAAATACCGTAGCATCCTGTGTGTGTCTTAGTGTGGGCCACTTCCTTGACAAAACGTGGGGCACCAGTCACCAGGAACTGGGTGAGAGGGCTCAGGTGTTGTTTGAGGCGGGTAGGGCTTTGATTTGTAGGTTCTGGAGGTTGGTTGTGTGACTCAGCCTACTGAGAAGGACCCTCAAAAGTGATGAAGATGGCAAATCCTGTGTGCTGTGTAGTTTACCACAATTAAAAAAATTTTTTGGGAAATGTAGAACTAGACGTTAGGCCCTGGGTGTAGCAGCTGCTGAGGTTATTTCAAAGATAAGACCAAGGACAGACACTGCCTACCTCCTGGGGCAGACAGGCCCCACCCGTAGCAGCATGAAGGGAGGGAGCCTGAGGTTGAGCCTGCCCCAGAACGCCGCTGCCAGTCTGGAGGGTGAGCAGGGCATGGGCTGAACCCTGAGTGTGCAGTTGGGGTTCCTCCAGTGGGCAAAGTGAGGAAATACGGGGACGGATGGACAAACCGTAAACTAAAAGAGGCTTCCCAAGGGGCCTCTTGTCATGTCCTGGGGGCGCGCACTGGAGCAAGAACACAAGTGGGAAAGACCCAGGAAGTGAGTCCCTGGGTGGTGGGGAGGCCGTGATCCATCAGCTCCAGAAGGGGGACAGGACTTTTTCCAGGGCTTCTGGGGCCTGCTGCCGAGTTCCCTTTCTCAACCTGGCTGGTGTTTGCCTTTTAATAATCGCGCAACTCATAGACTTGGTTTGTATAGTTTTCTGTGTTTATATTTTATTTTACAAAAAAAAAAAAAAAAAAGACCATGTGTTTTTAAAAGGAAGGAAGGAAGGAAGGAGGTGCTGGCTAGGGAGAGAGAAAACTCCGGGGTCTGTCTCCTTGGCTTTGTGACCTTAGGAGGTCACTTAGCCTCTCCTGCCTCTCAGTTTCCTCATCTGGAAACGATGTTGGTGGCGCTGAGCTCCTGGCATTGTGCTGGCAATTAGCACCACAGTGCATAATCCGTAAGTTGCCTGCCACCAGCCGGTGCCAAACTCATCCTCCCGTGCCAGCTGTTGGCCCTGGAAAGAGGCCAACCTGAGAGTTGTCTGTCTTCACCTCTGCCCCCTCCCTGACCCCCGCTTGCCCTGTGACCCTGGGAAAGCCGCTCCCTGGAATGTCCATGCCTCTTGGGCCTTCTGAGGCAGGCCCTGCCCCTTTGACAAGCAGTAACGGAGGCTGGCAGGCAGCTTGCTGTGGGGCCAGGGATGAGCCTGCCTTTGCTCGCGGCTCCCCCCACAATTGTCACACGTCTAAGCACCCCAGGAAGCAGCCGGCAAGTGGAGGCATGGAGTCGCCACCACTTCCCACACGCTGGCAGGTGAAAATGTGCCCCAACACACGGCAGAGCCAGGAAATTGCTTTCTGTCACACTACAGAATTGCCTGTCTGCCCCAGGAGGCAAGGAAGATAATGCTGTTCTTGCCCCTCTGGTCCTGGGCTGCCTCTGTGAGCCTGGCTTGTCCCCCGCTGCCTTTCCCGGCCTCCGGGAGCCTGAGGAACAAGCAGGGGAGGGTCACAAGAAGACTCTGCCAGCAGGGTTACCGCCCCTCCGAGCGCTACATGGCAGGTCTCATTGACAACCCTGCCCTCCTCAGGAGCAGGAAGGAGCCGCCTGACAGCTCCAAATCCCCGTGACAAGAAGTCCAGTCCGAGGTGTGACTGAGGCCTGCTCCTGAAACACCGCAGGCGGGTGTGAGCTGTGAGAAAATCTGACTGAACGAACAACCGCAGGTGCCCTGGGTCCCCCCGACCCTCCCACCTAGACGACCCTGAATTCTCAGGACCCCCTGACCCGACGCATCCTCCGATGCTGGCAGGAGCTGCTTGCGGCTGGCTTGGGGGACATACAGTTCCGGTGACAGACACGTCACTGGTCTGCCATGGCCGCCCTTCTTCGGTGTGCAGGTCAAGGCGGTCGATCGACACCTTCGCTCGGTGCCCCCTCCCTCCTGCCACCTCAGACGTCTCATCTCCCCACACAGCACCACCCCCAGCCCCGCCCCCCTCCCCCTCTGCTGTCT
>PVHY01014260.1:0-38921 GCA_004024945.1 Uropsilus gracilis
AGATAGATAGATAGATAGATAGATAGATAGATAGATAGATAGATAGATAGATAGATAGATAGATAGATAGATAGATAGATAGATAGATAGATAGATAGATAGATGATATTCCATACATTTAAATGACACCGTTTCTCAAAGTATCAGTGCTTTAGTCATGGAAGTATTTGACAGAGTGCTATATTAATTATAAAATGTTTGTAATTATTTTTAAAAAACAGTTGGAATATTTCTATGTAATATATTAACCTAAATAAATATGGAAAGTAAGTTATTTCCTAAACTTTTTTCCTCTCTCACAAATTAATGCTACTAGTGGAAATATATTGATCTGGCTCAATCAGAACACTTTTAATGTTAATGAAAAACCTGACTATCCAGAAATTAAACATCACAAATTGAATTGCTTCATGATCTGAGATCATGCCAAGATCATGCCAAACACAATGTGACTATTGCTGTTAAATCTTGTTCTCCAGTATTATTACAAAACACTACCAAATGCATTGTGAGCTGACCTATAGAAATAAAATAGTTCCCAAAGACATGACTTCAAAATTGTAATTTTTTTCATAGTCTCTTATAGTTAAGAGTATAATTAGCTACTTTTAATATGATAAAAATACTTTGTCCATGAAGCATATATAGTGTTCTCTTGTTGTATTTTCCATTGCCTTGTTTGGGTTGATGACATATTTCACACTGAAAATAAAAAAAAAACAAACATGAATTTATTTAAAACTTGATTGATTTAAATAATTTGATTTAAATAATTGTTGATTTAAATAATTATTTAAAACATTAACTTAATTAAATATGATAGAGAACCTCAATTCTAGACAAATGCAAGTAATGGAAGAAACCTTGAATCTGAATGCATAGTGACCAACAGTACACAAATATAATAACAAAGATCTAAAAAATGGAAATAGGAAAATAAGTATGACAGCTCTTTAGGACAACTAAAGAGGAATTATAAGCTTATTGCACGGGTCCTTGAACGGGGTGAGAAGGAGAAAATCATCAAAACTTATTTTAAAAAGTAGTTGTTAAGTACCACCTAAAATGGAAAATGAACCAGACATCCTGATGCAAGATATTCAGTAAATCTCAAAGTAAAATGAACTGTCACACTCCAAGATATATTAAAATTAAACTGTTGATAAGGAAAGAATACTAAATAATAGAAGAAAGAATAATACTTAAAGAATAAAACACCTATTAGACTGTCCTCAGACCTCTCAGTGGAAGCCTAGAAGAAAGAAAATTATGGCCAGAGTATATAAAATGCTAAAAGATAGAAATTTTAAATGTAGGAAATTTTTCTTGGCCATATTCTCATCCTAGACAGAAAGTATAAGAAATTTCACTGTAAAAAATAAATTAATAAAAGAATGTATCCAGCCAGTCATGAAAAAAATACTAACAAGATTATAAAGCAACAAAATAAATCTGGAGATAACAGATATCTAACTAATAATATAGAAAAAAAGAGAAACGATGTAACTCATCAATATGAATTTGAGATCTATCCAAATAAGTCAGAAGTATAAACCATCAAAATAAATCACAAAAAAACCTTTAAACAAAAACGCATAGAAGTAACATCTAATACAATAAAAGAAATTAAATAAGACACAAAATGAATGTAAAGAAATTAAAAGATAAACACAAACTAGGGTAATAAAATAATAAAATGACAATAATTATGTTATGATCACCTTGAATGTCAATTACTTGAGTTCACCAATGTAGAAGTATAGAATGAGTAAATACTATAACAAAATTTATAAGAAATGTTTTATAAGAAATGCAACTTATCACAGAAAAGCACAAATATAGGACTAGAAGACAATTTACAAAGTAAAGAACAATCGAATATGCTAAAAACAGTTTTATATAAAATTGTATTTCCAACTATAAAAGGTAAAATGATAGAGATGGCCATTGCCTAATACACTAAGAAAAATAGCAATGAAATATGCAAACACATACACACATGCATGCACCAAATGAAAGTTCCAATTTCCAAGGTGGAAAAATTATTGATAGAGACTGACAAAAGTATAATAATACTGGTGATTTTTTTAATGCTGCACTTATACTTTGGATGCTCAATGAGAGGATAAATGGGGAAACAATATTCTTAAATAAGGATGTAGAAAATGTAGACTTAAGAGATATCTACAGAACAATACCCCCCAAGAAAATTAGCATTTATGCTTTCAAGTGCATGAGGAACATTGTGAAGATTAGAATATATGTTGGAAAACATGTCAATTATCAATATAATTATGAAAAATTAACTCATAACAACTAGTCTTTTGACGCTAATGTTATAAAAATAGAGATTAACTATTAAAAAGCTGGAAAATTCAATACCTATTGAATTGAAAAGGAAATTATAGTCAAACAGAATTTATATAACTAATGAAAATGAAGATATCAGCTATTAAAATTTTTGAAATATAGCAAATATTTTTATAGGAATATAGATAATTTCAATAAAGATACATATAAAAAGCAATAAAAATCAAGTAAAATGTTACACCTACATAAAGTTGAAAAAGAGAAGACATGATCCATAGTTAATAGAAAGATAGAAATAGTAAGAGTTGAAATAAATCAAATGGAAATTTAAAAGCCATACAAAAGATCAATGAAACTAACCATGGTTTTTAAGGATATAAACAAAATTGAAAATTTTAACTAGGTTATCAAAAAAAAGGAATATTAATGAACACAAAATAAAAAAGAAGAAATTACTACATATAGTATATGACTAAATAAAAAGAATGATTAGATTTCTCCCATCCAATTACTAACCAGGCCCGACCCTGCTTAGCTTCCGAGATCAGATGAGATCGGGCGCATTCAGGGTGGTATGGCCATAGAAAAAATGATTAGATTTCTAAGAGAATTATGTGCCAATAGTTCAACAACCTTGAAGAAATGTACATATTTCCCAAGCATGTTACTGAAAAATGACAAGTTACAAAATCAGCATACACTGTTTCACTGCATGTTTATATACATACAAATATAAAATGAAGAAAACATTTTAATTTATAGCCTCATAAAAATATACATATAATCAATATAACTAATAGGCTAAAGGATTTACAAAAGAAAAGCTACAAGACTCTACCAAAGAATATAATAAAGGATATAAAACAAAACTCAAAGAGCTGAATGTCCCATGTTCATGGGTGGGGAGAATCAATATAAAAAAAAAAAAAGACTATCAATAGCTACATACAGACTTAATGCAATCCATATTAAAATATGGTAAAAAAATAAAATAAATAAAACAAAAAGTATTAAAATTTACATGACTATAAAAGACTTTGGAAGGTTAGGAAATCCTGAGGGGTAGGGGGAAGAAATGAAAACATCGTGTTTCCTAACATTAAACTATACTGTAAAGAAATAGCAAATAAAATAATGTGTTATATAATAAAAATAAACACATGGAGTAGAGGAACAAAATCAAAAGCTCAGAAATTTATAAATGCACATGTCAATACTTAATTTATGATAAAGGAATTATAGTCATATAACAGGAAAAGGAAAGTTTTTAACAAATGGTGATGAGAAATCTGGATGACAACATGTTATAGAGTGAAATTAAATCACTGCATCCATGCATGAAAATAAATTCAAATGGATTAAATACTTAGATGTAAGACAACAACATATAAAGAAAAAATACTGGCAATACATTAAATAAGACAAGTGAAAAGACTATGGTGGAGTCTAAACCCCTATGACAAATGAAATTAGAGCAAAACTAAATAATTGGGATTACATAAAATTAAAAAGCTTTTACAATACTCAATCAGAATGGTCATAGAGGAAGTTCTCTGTTTTGCTCCTGATAATAGCATCTAAATATTGACCAGCTAGAACACCCAAGTAGCAGAGTGAAGTTTAAGCACCCACTAGGCATTAAAGATATTCAGAGTTCATCACACAACTAAACAAAAGCAAAATAAAAGGCCCAATCAAAAAATGGGGAGAAGAACTAAAAAGACACTTCTCCAAAGAGGAGGTACAAATGGCCAACAGACACATGAAAAATTGTTCATTATCACCAGCAATAAGGGAAATGCAAATCAAAACCACAATGAGATACCACCTTACACCAGTAAGAATGGTCCACATTCAAAGAACAAGTAATAACAAGTGCTGGTGAGGATGTGGAGAGAAAGGAACACTCTTAACATTGCTGGTGGGAGTGTAAACTGGTCCAACCTCTATGGAAAGGTGTGTGGAGGACCCTCAAATTAATGAAAATGGATCTACCATTTGACCAAGCAATTGCTCTCTTGGGAATCTACCCAAAAGAGACCTCAATGTGTGTACAAAGGGACACCTGTGCCCAGATGTTTACCACAGCATTATTTATAATTGCAAGGACATGGAAGCAACCCAAGTGTCCCAAAACAGACAACTGGTTGAAAAAAATGTGGTATTTATACACAATGGAATACTACTCATCAATTAAGAATGACAAATTAGATGACTTCTTGACAACATGGATGTACTTGGAAGAAATCATACTAGCAGAAACAAGTCAAAAAGAGAAAGACAGAAGTCAATTGGTCTCACTAATATATGGGACATATTGAAGAAAAATAAATAAATAAATAAATAAATAAATAAATAAATAAATAAATAAATAAATAAATAAAAGTCATGAGGAAAAGACAAAACAGGCTGAGCACCAAACTGAAGCACACAACAATGGACAGAAGGGAAAGGGAGAGGGGGAAAGGGGGGGGCAAATCGCTGGGATTGCAAAGATGTGAAATTTGCATATAAATAAAAAATAATTATAATAAAAAATAAAAAAATAAAGATATTCAGAGTTCAAAGACAACACAAAGCTGATTCACAGTTGATTAAAAAGTGGGTAGGTATGGGAAAATGCCTGGGAGCTGTGGTTTAGGGCAAGCAACATTTGGTAGGGCTGCTAATTCAACAATTGTAAGAACATAAAAGCATATTAAGAAACTATTAACAAACCTAAAAAACACATTGACAACAGCAGAGCAATAGAGAACTAGTGATAGACTCCACTTTTATCAATGGAGAGACTGATAAGGTAGAAAAAGCACTGGGAAACAGCAGCCTAAAATGAAAATGTAGACCAAAGGATTAAACAAATAGAGGGTATTGCACCCTTCTCCCAAAAACTGAATACATATTTTTAAGTGCACATCCAATATTATGCAAGATACACCACATTTAGGTTCACAAAGCTGTGTCAATAAATTCACTAAGCTTGAAACAACATTAAGTATCTACTTGGATCACAATGTAGCACTAGATTTCAAGTAGAAAAGGTAATTGGGAAAAACCATAAATAAGTGACGACTACAAAACATACTACTGGGATAAGGGGATCAAAGAAAAAAAATTAAAAACTGCTGGGGACAAAAATAAAAATGAAGTAACAAAATTTATGAATTTAGCAAAAACAATAATATGGTAAATATATGTAGAAATGCCAGCTATATAAAAATGGAACTGCATCAAAATTTAAGCTTCTATACAGCAAAAGAAACTAGCATTTAAACAAGACACAGAGGTAGTACCACCACCACATAAAGAGGGTCATGCCAGCTGCTCCTATGCCCAGCCATGGCATGCACCTTGTGAATGCACAGCCAGAGCCACTCAGAGCCCAGCACCAGAGCTGGTGCTGGAGCCACATATGAGGGATCTGCCAGCTGTCCCTGAGCTCCACCACTGTGGACACTTGAAAAACTAAAGCAGAGTTATAAACCAGGAATATAAAAATAGGAAAACCAGTCCACCAAATCTAGCAACACTTTCACACTGGAACAGAGCTCCAGCCCAGAAACAATAACATCCCACCCTAGAGCCAGAATCTTCCTAGAATCAAACAGGACATGAGGGAGAAGCTGAAAGGACCTGCACCTCTGCTTCTCCCCACCAACCACTGCAGCCCAAGTATTTGGCACATACATCTACAGTCCTTCTAGCATCAGTGGAAGTAGCATACCAAGAGCAGAAGAAATCCAAAAACAAAGTATGAGAAGAAAATCATGGATGATCAAACTAACCATCCTGAGGCCAATGAACATCAGAACGTAAGTAGCCCAGTGAAACCAACAACACAGGCATAGAAAAATATTATGATCTGACAGAAAAATAATTCAGAACTATCATTAAAAAAACCTGGAAGATTTAACAGAGAAGACAGAAAAGGAAAAGAAAGAAGTGAAAAACACAATTGATGAACTAAGAAATAAAAATGAATCCTTAAAAAAAATGATTGAAGCTCACAGAACAACAGTGGAACTAAAAAGCTCAGGGAAAAGCCAAGAACAAAAAACTAGAAGAAATGGAAAAAAGAATTCACTCTCTTGAATATTCAAACCTGAATAGGAAACAAAAAATAGAAAAGGAAAGAAAGATGCAAAGGACAAAGATGAAGATACACTCAGAGAAATATCTGACAACTTTAAAGAAACCAACATCAGACTAATAGGCATCCCAGGAGAAGAGAAAGACAAAGGAGTTGAGAAATTTTTTGAAGAAATAATCAAAGAGAATGTCCCAAATCTGAAGAAATAAATGAAAATAAATATACAAAAAAAACTAGAAGAACACCAAAATACTTTAACAAAAGGAAAATTACAGGAAGGCACCTAATAGTTAAAATACCTAAAATTTAAGATAAAAGAAAAATAATGAAGCTTGTAGGAGGCAAACAACAGATAACCTATACAGGGAAACTTGTTAGACTCTCCTCAGACTTTTCTGAAGAGACTCTCAAGGCAAGAAGAGAATGGAATGCGGTGCACAAAAATCTACAAGATAAAAAATGCCAGTCAAGAATACTTTCCTCTACTTCATCTATGAGGGGAAAATATAGTCCTTTTCAGACAAACAAAATATTGAAAAATTCACCATAACTAACCCCCCTTCAAGAAATATTACAAGAAGCCTTAAACTATAAACCAACAGAGGAAGGAACAGAGAGGATGAAACAAGGAAACAAACCACATAAAGAGATGAATAAATTGACAAGTATAGTAGTCAATGGACAAAACTCACCAATTAAAAAGAAACAGAGCAGCAAAATGGATTAAAAAAGAACATGACTTTCTGTCTCCAGGAAACACACAACTTCTAAAGATAAATGCAGACTAAAAACAAATGGTTGGAAAACAACTTTCTTTGTTTTGTTTGATGGCCAAGGGGACAATACACCTGAAAGACATAACAATTATATATATATATATATATGTATCAATATATATGCACCAAATGAAGGAGCATCAAAATACACCACTTACTAGCACATCTGAAAAAAATGCATTAAAGAGAGTACATATATTGTAAGAGACTACAACATCCCACTCTCACCAAGGGACAGATCAACAAGACAAAAAAACAAAGAACACAGTAATAATAAACAAATGTTTGAAATGGACATCTACAGGACATTGAACCCTGTGAAAAGGAATATATATGTTTTACAAAGGCACATAGATCATTCTCCAAGATCAGTCATGTAGTAGGCCATAGGACCAGCATCACCAAATTCACAAGCGATCAAATCATACCAGCGATTTTCTCAGACCATAAAGGCATCAACCTAGGAATCAGTCATAAAAAGAAGGAAAGGAAACCACCCATTTCATGGAGACTGAAGCCATCACTACTAGGAAAAGAATGAATTCATGAGAAAATCAAAGAAGAAATACAGAAATTAATTCAAGATTAATAACAAGACATAGTTTCCAGAACAAAAGGGATGCTGCAAAGGCAATAAAAAGAGGAACATATATAGCAATACAGTCCCATATCAAGAAACAAGAAAATACTCAAAGAAACAACCTAACCTTGCATCTGAGAGAGCAGGAGAAAGAATAACAGAAAAATACAAAAGCAAGTAGAAGGAAGGGGATAACAAAAATCCCAGCAGAAATAAATGCAATAGAAGCAAAAAGGACAATCAAAAATATTAATAAAGCATAAAAATGGTTCTTGGAAAAGGGAAAAGACATACAAAACCTCTAGCCAGGCTCACAAAGAGAAAAAATACAAATAAGCAGAATAATAAATGAAGGAGAAATGCAAAGATTAAACAGAAATTCAGACTACTATGAACATCTATGTATAAAATTGTGGTTTTTCTCTAAAACTATTTCAAGGGATATGTACATGGCCAAATTCGGATATAAATATCCACCCCATTAAAATTATAGGTTATATACTTTTATAAATTTAAAATTTAGAGAAAATTTACTTTGTCTACTTTAATTTTAAATAAAATTTTATCAGCTATGTGCCATCTGCTCCAATATATGTAAAGTGACTACACACCCCTATTCTATTCATCTGGATTCAATTATCTACTCATATCATTATTAACATAATTAATCTGTTATTTAAAAAATTCAAATAAAGAAAATATTTTTATTCAAAAAAGAAAATATGTGATTTTTAAATATAGATTTTGTTATTTTGTAATGTTATAAACATTGTCTTCATGAGTCAATTATTCATTCTTTCTATTTTACATTTGTGTTTTAGAAGAAGCCACATTTATCTTTGATTTATTACTACACTTTTTGAAATTGTTATATTTCATAAAAACTGCTATTTTGACAGTCTTTTATGTGTTTGGCTTGATGACAATTTAGTCAGTCAAAGAAGCTCAAATTATTGTTTGTCATTTTCAGAAAAATAATCTTCATCTGCATTGTTACAAGGTATCAAAGCAATTAACTTTATTGTATTAGGAAATATGTTACTATTCACAAAGTGAAATAAAATATTTAAGAATATTTTTTAAATCTTTCTGTTTTTTTATGTATGTATTTATTTATTTTATTTTTTGAGATACAGTGTTTGTGTTTTGAAAATTTAGCATCTCCCATGTTAGATGTTGTTAACATCTATACAATATCAGAGTTCTGGGAAACAATACCAAAACACCCAAAGTGCACCATCCTAGCTCATTGTGAGCCCTCTGAACTTTTTCTCACCTTTCCCCTCATCCTCCCTCCTGATAGCCTCAGTTCTACAGACAGCTTTCTAGGGTTTGTTGTGAGTTTGGCTTTCCTGATCCTTTGTTTGCTTTCCCTGTATTCACATATAAGTAAGATTATCTTACATTTGTCTTTATGCTGATTTATTTTGCTTAGCATAACCCCTTCCAGCTCCATATTGCCACAAATGACAAGAGTGTATCATTTTTTGATCACTGAGCAGCAGTTCATTTTAAATATATATGTGTGTATATATATATACATATATATGTATATAGTCACTCATCTGTATTTGAGCACTTAGATTGTTTCCATAGTGTGACTATTGTGAATGATACTGCAGCAGTAAACATTCAGAGTTTTTGTATTCTTCAGGTAGATACAAAGGACTGAAATTGCTGGATCATATCATAGATTCACTTTTAACCTTTTGAGAAACCAGTAATATAACACCAGTATACTACTTACCAGCAGTGTGCCACTTACCAACAGTGTAACAGGATTCTTTTGTTTCTGTTTTTTTCTTTTTTTGATATTAGCCATTCTCACAAGGAAATGATATCTCAAAGGTTTGTGTGTGTATTTCCCTGATTGTAAGTAATGATTAGTATTTTTAATGTGCCTGCTGGTCACCTGCATGTCTTCTTTGGAGAAGTACCTGTTTATTTATCATTTTGTTGTTTACATATTTATGCTTATGTGTATATATAGATAATGATGTTACATCATTGCATGTTGGCCACCAGACACAAGGTACAAGAAATGGATTCAAGAGAAGAGATTTACCCAGCGATAGCTGGGGGTCAAATGGAAGTATGAACCATGAGACAACTTTATTAACAAAATAAAGGGGTATTTATAGGGACACTGGGCAAGGGCCTGTTGAATTTCAAAGAACACAAACAAATCTGAGAGACAATTAACATTCTAAAGTCTAAGAGTAATTGAGGAAGGGGGAGTGTAGGCAGGTGGTCACGATCTCTGATTTAGGGAAGACAGGCGGTGCCACTGCAGTCTCAGAAGGTCATTGTAGTAAATCAGTCCCTAGTTTTCTTGGAACTGGTTAACGAGAGAGGTTTTCCTTATCTCGTTTGCAATGATTTTTCTGGTTTGCGAATGGTGCACAGCAATTGCATTTCCCGGGACTCTCCCTGCCATCACCCGTGAACACTCATCTTCATCTTGTGTTCCTTCCTTCCCTGATTTCTCCCTCCCTCTACCCACCTCCCCTTCCTAGATGCTTGCCTCAGTTCAGTTGTCAGCTTATTTTGACTTTTTCTTGTCCTTTGGTTTTATTCCTATATCAATAGGAATAATATCAATAGATGGGACCATATAGTTTTTTATGTTTTCTTTCTGAGTTATTTCTGCTCTTTCTCTAGGTCCATCCATGTTATCACTAACACTTCATGTTTGTTGGGTTTAATTGCAGAATAATATTCCATTGTGTAAATACACCACATCTTTTTCAACCATTCAACAGTTTTGGGACATTCAGGTTGTTTGCATATCCTGTCTATTCTAAAGTGTACTGTGACTAACATCCAAGTACAGGTGTCTTTTTGAATGAGTGTTTTGGTAACTTTTGGGTAGATTTCCAGAAGTTGGATTGCTGGATTGAATGGTCATTCCATTTTCAGTAGTTTGAGGGTCTTCTACATAGCTTACCATAGGGATTGCACCAGTTTGTATTCCCAGCAGCAGTGTAAAAGTGTTTCTTTCTCTCCACATCTACACCAGAACTACACTATTACCTGTTTTATTGATATTGGTCATTCTTACTGTGTAAGATGGTATCTCATTGTGGTTTTGATTTACATTTTTGTGATTATTAGTGATGCTGAGCATTTTTTCATATGCCTGTTGGTCATTTGCATTTCCTTTTTGAAGAAGTATTTTTAAATCTTCTCTCCATTTTTTTTTATTGGGCTTTTTGTTTTGGTCTAAATTCTGAGTTCTTTGTGTATCTTTGTTATCAGAACCTTATCAATTATATGGAGAGCAATTTTTTTTTTCCTATTCAGTTGGGTTTCTTTTGTTTTGGTTGTCTCTTTTGCTGTAAAGATCTTTTTAATTTGATGTAGCCCCAATTGTTTATGTTTGCCTTCATTTTTTAAACTTCTGTAAATGTACCCTGAAATGCTCTTGAAGAGTTTTTTCCAAATTTTCCTCTATGTATTTTATGGTTTCTATCCATACTTAGTTGACTTTTATACATGGTGTGAAGGAGCTGTCTAGGTTCATTTTTTTTTTTTTTTTGTATATAGTGGTTCAGTTTTTGCAACACCATTTATTGAAGATGCTGTCCTTATTCCAATGTATGGTTTTTGTCCCTCTATCAAAGAGTGGGTGACCAAATATGTGTGGTTTTATCTCTGGACACTCAATTCTGTTCTATCGGTCTGATTGTCAGTTTTTGTACAAGTACAATGCTTTTTTAATTATTATGGCTTTTTTTAATGTCTGGGATTGTAGCGCCTTCATTATCTCTTCTTTTGGTCAGGAGGATTTTGGATATTCAAGGTCTTTTATTATTCCAGATGAATTTCAGTCATTTTTGCTTTATCTCCTTAAATACTATCATTGGAATTTTTATTGGAATTACATTGAATCTGTAGATTGCTTTTGGTAGGATGGCAATTTTGATAGTGATAATTCTTCCAGTCTATAAGCATGGAATGTCTTTCCATTTTATATGTCTTGTATTTCTTTTAAGAATATTTTGTAGTTTTCTTTGTATAGAACTTTCATGTCTTTAATTAGGTTTTTTACCAGCTATTTAATTTTCATTGATGTGATGGCAAATGGAGTGGGTTTTTAAAATTCTTCTGACTCATTTTTTGTGTATAAAAAAGCCACTGATTTTTGTGTATTGATTTTGTATCTAGTTATACACATTCCTACATTCACAATAATAATATTTATAGTAGCAAAGTTATGGAGATGATAAAAGTACCCAAGAAGAGATTAGTGCATTAGGATAATATAGCATAATATAATACAATACAATATAGTATAATATATGTATACATAATGGATTACTACTCAACTATCAAAATATAAACTCATAATTTGTAACAGTACAGAATGAACTGGAGGGGATCAATGCTAACCAAAATTATTCAGAAAGAAAAATATTGAATGGTTTTACCTGTATGTGGAATACCAAGAAGTAAGACAATAGACCAAACAAGTTCAAACCTATAATAAACCCTAGAAATTTTCTGTAGAACTGAGGATAGTAGAGAGGAAAGGAGGTGGTAGAGAATAGAACGGCACACTGCACTATTGTGGAGAACAATTGTTGCTTTGGTGGTAGATATGGTGCATTGTAATATACATCTGAAAGGGGTGATCTTATAACTTTAAATCATATACAATGTTTTGAAACAATGTCACTTCAATTAAAGAACACTGCTATTTGCTAAAATCAAATATTTAAGAGATCTTTGGGTTCTCAATATTTTTTTGGAGGAGACACTTGAAGTCATGATTTGCTGTTTTCTATATCTTTCTTTATAGCTGTCTTCATTTATATTAGTATTTGGTTAGATTAGGTTAAGTTTGGTTTCGTATGATTTAATTTTGACTCAGTTAAAGAACTATACCACCAATATCTATGCAAGTGTTAAAGAGATCCCCTTTGCAATTTACTAGGTAGATATTCATCACTTCTAAAATTTCAGTGATTTTTGTGACTTATCACTTACTGAACTCACAACTGAATGTCTAAATCTGCCATTAAAAACTGCTAATTCTAAAAAATTCTGTTTAGAAAAATAATTTTATTTTAATTCCTAACACAAATAATGTTTTTTGATCTTTTTCATGAAAAAAAGCAACTGATTTCCTCTCTGGAGGTAGATGTTCTCTCAAGTCTGTGAAAGACTTTCAGTCAGGATATTCACCTCATTGACATATATAGAAAGTCATTTAGTCCACTCAAAGCAAAATTCTTAAACTATTTGACCTATGTTATTTTCTCATCCCAAGGATAAACACCTTGCTCTGAAGGAAATCTATTTTAATGAGGTTAAATAAAAATAAACAAAATATTTTTTCTACTTTAAAATATGCAGTCCAACTGAAGAAGATTTTTTCAAAAGCTTAGGCTTGATTTTATTTATGGTATTTGTTAGCCAATTAGGAAAAGACATTCAAATAATCATTATTAAGCTACCAAGAAATCCCTTACCTTGTATAATTCTTCCTTTTCTTATACAATGAAAACTTATCAGTTTATGAATTCAGCTCTCTTCTGATAAAGCATGAGTTTTATTAAAGATGCTTTGAAAGTCAGTGGATTAAGGTTACAAATAACACCCCAAAACTATATGTGTGCAGAGTTTGTTAATTTTATTTTTGTTCTCAAATTTTATTGATTTGGCAGTTGTGCGAGCATAACTACATTGGACACATAGCTGCACAACTTAAATGCACATGCTTAACTCAGCCTCCACCAATTCTCAAGTACCAAGACTCTTTGTATTCCTGCCCTATCACTTCCACTCTTCATATGCTATACACTCTGATAAGCAGTTTATTTTTCACAGTGAATTTTTTTTTGTTGTGTTTTGCTATCTAACCTCCCCCCCCCCACAGTGTTGGTGCATTGATATTCTGCAAATGTATGAAACCATCCAGTAACTATATTTTCTTTCTGATTTATTTCACTTAGCATAATCACCTTAAGATTCAGTCCCTGAAAAAGGACACTATTTCATTTTTCCAATAGCTAAGTTGTATATTGCTTCATATTTGTCAATGTCTTTCTCCAGTTGTCTTCTATGGCAGTTTAGTTTTCTAGATTACTAGTTTTCTAGATACTTTGTGGGCACAATATGAACTCACTAGGATATCAAAGCATATTTTCCCAATTTTGATTATTTCTATTACTATACAAAAGACTTTCCTTTATGTAAAATTTCAAAAATAAGGAGATAAAAAAATCACTGGTAATCTACAATAATGTAATTATCCTAAACTCCTATTTCTCATTTAAATTTTGGCTTTCAATATCTCTGTGGTAGTTTGATAAATTTTCCACATATATTTCTATAAAACTGCATCAATATCAAAATAAGTAATATACTTTATGCTCCAGAAGGAGTCAATACTTTCCTCAAGGGTTTTAAATTTTGTAAATATGTCTTATTAAACAAATACATATATAAACAACTTAGAATAAAGAATTCCATTTAATGTATAAGAATTTATTTAAGTAAAACTGATCATGTATCTATAATGTAAAAATAGAGGCTCATTTTCAAACCACTGCATCTATATCATTAAAATTTTAGATCTGTATTTGAGCGGGTGGGAAGGGGAGGTGGTGGGTGACCCCCAGGGACTGAAATGATGTAAAATAATAATAATAATAAAGCAGATATTGGTTTAAAAAAATAAAGCTAAGTAAAATTTAAAAAAGACTTTAGTAAAAATGATGTTTCTGCATAACAAAAACCTACTTTAAATTTTTCAGAGAAATGAGCATTTTATGCACTTTCATTGTTCTTACATAATGCAAAAAGTCATCCAAATTAAGTTATTCTTACAGGAAAATCTGATCTTCAATACACTTATTTGGTATATGGCAAATTGTTACATTATATAATTTAAAGTCACAATGCTATGTGCTTTCTAAATTAAGTCAATTTTTAACTCAGTTAAAATGCACTTGTGAATTACCTCCTTAGGAAATGGTTAATACAGCAGACTGAAAGTAGATAAAGAACATTGTTATCATAAAAACTATGGTGTATTGCTGGACACAGGTGTGTAGGAAAATGATTACAAAAAAATATACTTGTTACATTTGATATCCATATCCAGAGCAATGAACTTAAGATTCCATGTTTGCATTTCAACTGACTAAATGAATAAGTACTGGGTAAGAAAGATTTATGACAGTTCATAAACTTAACTAACCTTTAAATAGCATAGTACCTACTTAATATTTATTCAACTTTTGAATAAGGGGTAAAAATGGAAGACTATCATGCATGTCAAAATGTCTCATACTTTTTTTTCAAAATTTTATTAAGGCAATTGTAATGACACTTGATAATGCTTTATGATAACTAGCAAAAGAAAATTGGTTAATTTCTGACATTTATATGACACATTTATATTTGCAACTGAACAAAGAAAAAGCATGCCAAAATATAAAGCTCTGTAATGAAATAGAAGGCCGAGAGAAATAACAAAAAGATTATTTTTTTATCGGGAGATAGAAAAGCATCAGTTCCTTCTAGGGTAGAAGTAACATAGAAAAACACAATTTATAAAAGCTACAACCCAATCAAGAACTCCTAAGAATAAGGATTTATAAGATATTTGCACAAAAATTCTAGATAATTTAACTCAGTGCTTTGAAATTTAGTCTTTGAACAAAGACTGTAACAGTTCACTTTTTTAATTAAATATTTTTCTTTGATTGCACATATATATAAATATATATATATTTATATATGCACACACCTATATATGTATATATCACATCATTGTCTACCCCAGGGTGGTGTCCCACCAGTCTGATACCCATGAACCATCTTTATCTCCTGTGCCCTCCCCAACTCATACCCCACTCAACCTCTCCTGTTTTCTGCCTCAATAACCGGCAATTTTTAATTTTTCCTGTCCATTTGTTTATCTTCCCTGCAGCTCTCATATAAGTGAAATCATCCCCTATTTCTCTCTCTCTCTTTTTTGTTTTCTGACTCTTTTCTGCTAACATGATTCCTTCTGGCTCTAACCATGTTGCTGCAAATGACTTAAGATTGTCTTCTTTGATTGATGAATAATATATCATTGTATACATACACCACATTTTTTTCAGCCATTCTTCAGTTTTAGAGTATTTGGGTTGTTTCCATAGCCTGGCAATGGTGATTGGTGCTGCAATAAACATCTGGGTACACATATCTTTTTGATTAGTGCAATCCTTTGGGTAGATACCTGGCAGTGGGACTGCTGGGTCTAGCAGTGGTTCCACTTTCAGTTGTTTGAGGGTCCTCCACTCAGCCTTCCATAGTGACTGGACCAGTTTGCACTCCCACCAGCAGTGTAAGAGTGTTCCTTTTTCTCCACATCCACATCAACACTTGTTGTTGCCTATTTTTTTGATGTGGGCCATTCATACTGGTATAAGATGGTATTTCAGTGTGATTTTAATTTGCATTTCTCTGATTATTAGTGATGTTGAGCATATGCCTGTTGGCCATTTGTATTTCATCTTTGAAGAAGTGTCTTTTTAGATCTTTTCCCCACTTTTTGACTGGACTTTGTGTTCTATTTTTGTTAAGTTGTGTGAGTTCTTAGTGCATCTTTGGTATCAGACCCTAATTGCTTGTATGGAAGGAAAAATTTTTCTTCCATTCGATTGGGTTTCTTTTTGTTTTGGTTGTCTCCTGGTGTAGAGTACAAAAGCTTTTTAGGTTGAAGTAGTACCATCTCTTCACCTTTTCCTTTATTTATTTTTTTGACATCTTTAAATGTGTCCTGAAAGGGGTTTCTGAAATATAGTTCTTGGAGAGTTTTGCCCAAGTTTTCCTCTATGTATTTTATGGTTTCAGGTCTTATATCTAAGTCTTTTATCCATTTTTAGTTGTTTTATGTACAAGGTGTGTGGAAGTTGTTCTGGTTCATATTTTTTAATGTCTAGATCCAGTTTTCCCAAAATCACTTATTAAAGAAGCTATCCTTTGTTCTAGTATATGTTTTTTTGCCCCTTTCTCAAAAATTAGTTGACCATATATGTGTGACTTGTTTCTGGGCACTTGATTCTGATTCATTGGTCTTATTGTCTGTTTTGTTTCCATACCATGCTATTTTGATTATTATGGCTTTGATTATAGTTTTAATTCTGGGATGGCAATACATCCATTCTCACTTCTGTTAATGAAGAGGGGTTTGGATTTTCAGGGTCTTTTGTTCTTCCATATGAATTTCAGTAATTTTTGTTTTTTATCTTTAAAAAATGTCTTTGGGATTATCATTGGAATTGCATTGAATCTGTAGATTGGTTTTGGTAAGATGTCCATTTTCATAATGCTGATTCTTCTGATCCATGAGCAGGGAATGACTTTCCATTTTTTAATGCCTTCTATTTCTTTTAAGAATGTTTTATAGCTTCTTTGTATAAAACTTTCATGTCTTTTATTAAGTTAAGTATTTAATTTTTTTTTTTGGTATCATTGTAAATGGAGTAATTTTTTATTTTCTTCTTCTGACTGATATTTTGATTATAGGAAGGCTACTGATTTCTGTATGTTGATGTTGAGGATGATATTTGCTGTAGTTTTGTCATATATAGCTTTATTATGTTTAGATATTTTCCTTTCATTCCAATTTTTTTTCTGGGCTTTCATCATGAGTGGTGGTTTACTTTTTCAGATGCTTTTTCTACATTAATTGATATGATCATATGGTTTTTGGTTTTCTCCTTGATGGTGTGATGGATTATGTTGATTGATTTTTGGATGTTTAAACCATTAATATTTAGGGTAACTATTGATAGTTGAGATTCTAAAGTTGGTTTTGGCGTTGATTGGTTTCCTATTTGCTTCTTTGTTTTATTGTTCTTATCTATTCTTCTTTGGGTTTGATCTTAGGGCTTCTTGCAAGATTTCTTGAATTAGTGACTTAGTAGTAGCAAATTTCTGGAAGCTTTACTTGTCTAAGAAGGTTTTTATTCTACCTTCATAGAGGAAAGATAACTTTGCAGGGTAGAGTATTCTTGGCTGGCATTTTTGGTTTTAGATTTTCTTTTAAAAATGTGGCTCCATGCTCTCCTTGCCTGGAGTGTCTTCAGAGAAGTCTGAGGTCAGTCTAACAGGTTTTCTTTTGCATGTCATCTGTTTCTTTTCTCTGATCAATTTCATTATTCTTTCCTTATATTGGACTCGTAGAAGTTTTACAATCATGTGTCTTGCTGGGTTTTTCATTCATTGATGAACTTTGGTATTCTTTTGGCTTCCTGTATGTCTATCTTTCTTTCTTCAGATTTGGGAAATTCTCATCCATTATTTAAACAGTCTTTCATTTCCTATGTCTCTCTCTTCTCCTTATGGAACTCCAATTACATTTATATTTCCTTTCTTTAAGAAATCAGACAGAACCTTTGAGTTGTTCTTCATTCTTATTACTTTGTATCTCTCTTTTTCTTTCTTTGTCCTCTCTAGTTTTGTGTCCTCAAGGATACTAATTTGTTCTTCTATTTCATCTAATATGTTTTCATGGTGTTTCCCTACATTTTTGTGCTCCTCTGTTGTTCCCCTTAGATCTTGACTATATTTCTATATCTTTTTTAGGTATTCAGTCTCATTCTTCAATTCATAAATTATGTTATTCTTGTGGATGTTTACTTTCTTAATTTTTTCCATATCTCCTTTTAACTAGTTCATTGTTTCTGTCTTGACATTTTCTTTTTCTTTTTTTAATTCTTCCCTTAACTCTTTGTATACTTGTATCATGCAGAATTTGACTGAGAGATGAGGCTTACTTCAATGTCATATTTTTTTTTTCTAGAAGTTGTCTTTTCTTTGGTGATGTATCAATTTACATGGGACTTGCCTGAGTATTTGCATTGTCTTATTTCCTGTGTTTTGCTTTCTGGCTATGTATTGAGCAACTATGACTCTAGTATTTGCTAGTATGTTGACTAGAGTCTTCTAACAGGTTGTGGTTAATTCTGACGTTGTGCCTATACTATGGTGGTAAATAAATTGTTTCTGTTGGCTGTTTTGGCAAGCATTATTTTCAATTAGAGAGCATGATAATAGAAGTGGTTTATATGGTACAATTTGCGTTCTTTTCTTATTATTTCTCTCCTTTTAAGCTGATGGATCTTATCTACTTTTTCATGTTTCCTTATGAGGGAATTTGATTTGCAGTGCTTCTAGGGCTTTTCTGATAACTCTTTTTTGGTGGGGACATGTTAGTGTTCTTGTGTAGTCAGTATCCTTGGTTATGTTGTGTGTACTTCTGGCTTTTGTGAGAGTCCGTCCTGCCTGGGTTTCCCCACCCCTGAGTCTGAGGGCTTGGTGCTGGGAACCTGAGTTCTAGTTGTTGGGTGGAAAACCTACAGTCCTAATCAGCAGGGAGGGTAGGTCATACCTACTCACCTGGGTCCTGGTTGCCCTGAGTCCTGGTTGCCCTGGAGATGTAGAGCAGTCTCCCATTATTGGACGCACACTCCAGATAGCTGCTTCTGGCTCTTGTGAGGGATTGTGCTTCTCAGGCTTCCCCACCCCAAGCCCAAATACTGTAACATTTTAAATTAAAGTCTGTTTTAAAAATTGGCTATACTTTCCTGACTTTTCACCACACAAATATTTTTATTGAATTATAAAGAACAGCTTCCTCATCTTCCACATAATTTCCTTATATCACTTATTACCAAACTGAATCAGTAAACTGAATCCTTTCTTCCTTCTGAAATACCTTTCTATTTCATAATTTTTACTTTTTCTGTCACTGATCTTTATTTTTCTTCCTTCAAAATACAAAGTAAACACTTTAAAATGCATAACAATTAGATATATATTATTTCTTTTAATCATTTCTTTCATACTGAAAAAAAATGAAAGTATGTTGATAGATATTGAATAAGATATAGACTCATTGAAATGTATATTGGTAGTAAATATATTGATTAAGATTATCAGTTTGTATATAATACATTATTTTAATTTAGATTTATTTGTTATTTTGTTGCTACAACATTGGTTTGAAAGACTGTATAATTTTATATTCACATTCCTTTAAATATATATCTAATATCACTGTCTTGACTAAGTTACTCAAAACATCCCACTACCAAACAAAGATTATTTTTGTTTGTATCTCTCTTTGCTTTCTTGTTTCTTTATGTCCCACATCTGAGATAATCCATTATTTATTTTTAATCCATTTATTTCACTTAGCATATACAGTTCAAGTTCTACCCATATTGCCACAGATGACAAAACTTCATTTTTTTATAATTGAGTAGTATTCAATTGTGTATGTCTACCACATCTTTCAGCAATCACCCGTGTAATGAATGTAACCATATTTATTTCAAATATTTAATACTTAATTATTTGATCTGTTATACCCTTTGACAACAACCAATGTCATCATTTATTCTAATACTGTGTTTGCCAAGTTGCTTCGCATTAGCTGGATTCTTATAGGCATTGTCAAATGAGAACTTAATTCAGTCATATATAATGAGTAATTTATGAAAGATATTTATAATAAAAATGAAATTTGATGGGTTGATTAACTTGTCATAGTAATACATCTCAGTGGAAAGTTACAATTTAAACACAAATTTATCTACCAAGTAAATAGTGTTCTTTCCAGTCTATTAAATCTCCATAAGGAATAAAATGCTCAAAGTGCAACAGATTATACAGTCATCAGAGGAAATAATTAGAGGAATCTG
Organism: Uropsilus gracilis; assembly: GCA_004024945.1. NCBI lineage: Eukaryota > Metazoa > Chordata > Mammalia > Eulipotyphla > Talpidae > Uropsilus > Uropsilus gracilis. Next base: position 20,464 of record PVHY01014260.1, read on the forward strand.
AGATGATTTAGATAATAATTAGCCCAACTGCAAGTAAATATGGAAGGAAAATAAGAAAATCAGAAATCAGGTACTTGCATTGTTGAAAAAATTATAGGATTTTGAATTTTAATTACAAAAGATGAAACCCTTCCTCATCTCTCTAGAACAAATACATTCACATGACATGAGCTATCATCAATATACTGAGAGAATTCTTGAGTTCAGTGAGGTAATCAAGAATTTAGCAGTCTTATTAACTAATTGTAGAAGTGAATTTTAATTATTGCTACTGGCACATGGAACAGAATGAAGCCTATGAATAAAATACATACAATTTTCACTTAGGTCCTCTAGAACCTAAAACCATAGGACAGTATTAAGATGCTGATATTTAATTTGTAAGTTGAGAAAACAAATTCTAAATGTGATGAGAAAAGATAGTGAAACATAAAAGAATGAAATTTGGGATCCCCAAGAGGCAGCATATTTCTCAGGAGAAGTTGCACCTATACATCAAATACACTTATGATAGAAGGGGAGAATCCTCTTAAGTCCCTTTCATGATCAATTCCTTGTTAGTCAAATTATGGTGGGTTAATTCCAGATTGTGTTTAACCACTTTCTATACAGAAACCATACCAAGTGATTTTTATCAATGATGCCATGAAACAGAAACAGAGTCAATATTCATATATATATATATATATATATATATATATATATATATATATAGCAGATTTTATATCTACATATTCAATTCATTTTGGATGCATATCTGTGTACAGAGTTAGGGAATGATCCAATTTCATTCTATTATGTGTGGCTTTCTAGTTTTATAAGCACCATTTTTAAAAGAGTTTTCCTTCTCCACAGTATTATAATTGAATAATAATCCAGAATGATCTCATCCTAAGATATTTAATTTAACTATGCAAGTCGTTTCACAGTTTCTAGAACACTAAGATATTTACACATCTGTCATGAGGATAGAGTAATAGGGCACTTTTCAACAACAAACATAAGAACTGGTTGCTAAATATATAGGTTTAAATAATGCATAATCTTCAACATCTACTACAGGTATGACCTGAAGAACAGAGATGTCCCAAAGGTTGAGCTAAAGATCTCAGAAAAAAAATAGAGAAGGAATTTTTCAGAGTTCAGCACTAAAAAATGGCAAATAGACTAATTCTGACCACAGCACAGGTTAGGGAATATTTGCATTTTTTTTGACCAGCAAGATTCAATAGTTGCTATATAATGCTGAATATTTGGTGATTCATTTTTTTGTTCCCAAAGGAAGTTTCATCATGAGTACCCTTGCAACCATCTCTGTGTGAGTGAGCTGAGAAAGAATTTCTTGACTTCATTATTTTGGTAGTTACATTTTTTATCTTCTATAGCTATACTGATAATGGAAGTTTACTTGAAAGAACTCTCACCCTATATTTTAAGAGATTGCCTTTGAACATGGCATTTTTCTTTCTTGTCTACCAGCCTAATATGTCCTTGTCTTTTTCTTCCAAGCAATCCAATTCTTCATTGAATATTTCAGTATTATTAGAATCTCATATTCTCTTTTCACACACATGAAAATGAATATTTTATGGGAATTCATATTTCAATAAAATTTGTAATAAAATTTGTAATTCTCCCATGGATTACAATAATTTAGCAAGGACTAAGAAAGTCCCAAAAGATTAAATTATTGCCTCTTCAGTGAATTAGCCCAAATGAAATGGAATTTCTTCTATTAATATTTTACAAATGGTGATTATCATTACTAAAATATTTGAACTACTTTCGAGTTCCTATATTCCCTAGGATTACAAATATCCCTAGAATTACAAATCAGAACATTAGCTTTCTTAATTTTGTCTAAATCACTTAAACGCTATTAAGAAAAAGATCTCAATTGTGAAATAGCTACAATATTGGTTCTAATGTGCACATTATGGACAGTTTAGCATGTGAAAGTAACTGTCACAAGCACAATAGGTGACAGCTAGTGGAAATGACCTTTGGAGTTATAATAATCACAGTAGCAACAGTAGCAGTGTTAATAATAGTATTGGCTAAGAAGTTGCTTCTACAGTATAGTTGAATATTGAAAAAATCAGTGGTAGTAGGCAAGGATATAAGAATAAATAAAACTACACAAGGAAGAAATGAAGTATAGCAAGAGAATAAGATGGGACTGAATCTGGGAGACTGAAATTTTTTTTCAATGTGATAAAAAAAAAAAAAAATGGAGGAGGACCTAACAGAATACTTTACAATGAGATGGGAGAAAGGAAAGATAGCAAACATTCCAGAGTTTTAAAGGAATTGAAATAACTCAAACACTGAAAAATTGTCGAAGAAGCTGAAAAATCATCTGTCCTCCAAGTCTTGAGGATAAAAACCACATAATATTGAGCAGCTTTAATTTAAAACAAAATAGAAGCAATAAGGATAGCTCTCTCTTGAGTAATTTTTATGGAAAAAGAAAAAGGAGGGCAAGGGAACATCAATATTGCATGGTTTAGATACCAGCTTTCATTTGGGTAAAAATACTGGCCCCTCAAAGGCCTGGGTCTGGGAGAGGGCCCCCAGCATGTCCCTGCCATGGTTTAAGTTGCTGGTGGGGTTGCTCCACCTGGGTTCTGGCATTTGGGGTCCTGGGGACCTCAGGCTAGGGATAGCTGTGCTCCTCCCCTTTGGTGTCTGGGGGCAGTGGCCAGCACCTCTGCTGGGTAATGGGCAGGTCCCCCCTCTGGATTACTCTTTCTTCTACCAGATCTCATTAAGAATGATTAAAGCAACAATCCAGCTGCAGACATACAGGAGAAAAAAAAACCTTGGGCACTTTCATGACCTAGGTAGGACCCAAACAGAGTATGATCAGAACCACAAGAGATAAGACTATGAGAGCTAACTGTAGAGATGACTTGTTGCAGAGCTACACTTACAACGTTTCAGGAGCCTAGGAACCCCTGATTCAGATACGCAATCAATGCAAGCAAAGTGTCCTCCTTTTCTGATGGACTAGAAAAGTCACAAAAATGGGGCTATGGTCCCATGGCATAACTGCAAACCATGAGAGAGAAAAGACACTGGATCGACCACCTACTGGAGGCTGTTCCCACTGGGAAGCTTCTTTACTAACAATAACTGGGAGTTGGGAGCCTAACCTCAGATAACCAGTACTGGGAGTTGGGAACCCAACCTCAGATGCTCAGAAGCCTCATCATGAAACATGGAACAGACATCATTGAGGAGACAGCCAGTGTGAATGAGGGAGAATGAATCCCAGCAATCATATAAGTCTGGAGAAAAAGAGAGTCACCCCCACGATAGGAATGGCCACAGTAAAGGAGTCAGAAGATTATTCCTGACCTACAAGAGTTTTTTGAAGTGCTATAGCTGGCTACCTACCACAAAGTTACCCCTGGAAATTTAAGCAGGATGGGCTGCCATGTCCTAGGAGAACAGGTCCTCACCCAGGAAAAAGACATTGTACCAGAAGAGGAGGAGAACTTAGAGCCAAGCACTGACCAGGGAGAGAAGAATTGAAGCAACTGGAGGGTGTCAGAATATGGGGGAGGGAGGGAAGGAGGATGAGCCATACATAAAGGATCAATAATTATACAAATATGACTAAGGCCATGTGGATTAAATAAAATAGTAATAATAATAATAATAATAATAATAATAATAATGATGATGATGATGATGAAATTTCTGCTGAAACAAAGTCCTGGACATTTGTTTACATATGCACTTGTAAATGGATAACTACTCTCTATCTAGACAGGTTGTATCATCACTAGTATATATTTGAGAATTTGAAAGAAAGTTCACATGATAACATCATCTATCCTGCCCTTTATAAAAATATTTTACAGAATTTTGCTTCAAGTAAACCTGGAAAGACAGATTGGAACACTTAGGTAAAAATATGTTTGCTCTTCTTTGATAATATGCTTTTAGCATAAAATATTTGTGTATACACTTTATGCATATTACAGGCTCTCCTTTCTTGACCATTAGGTTCTAAATTTCACAAATTATATAACGTACCAGGACAACTTGTTTTCACTGTACCACTAAGCAGAAACAGCAAACATCAATAACATAAAACTGAATGTTACTTGAGGGTAAGCATATTTTCACCAAAATATACTTTAAAAACTTTACAAATTAGATAGGTGATATCTAGGTGTTCTAGGTGTTCTTATCACCTATCATTGTGTGTTTGTAGTTTACATTGTGTGTATTTTTATTATTTCATGCTGAAAGGGAAGTGGGTTAATCTTTTCTTTTTGTCTTCCTATCAAAAGACAGTTTATCACCTTAAAATGTGCCTGTATGTTTTTCAACTGGCTACACCCAGCAAACAATAGATGATTCATAATTTAGAAAGTGCCTTGCATGCACAACAATGTTTCAGCTATGTTACTATAAGAACCACACAGCTTAAAGGGGCTAGAAGTTTCAGTTGCTCTTCTGCTTTTAGAGCTTTCTGTTTCTCAGTCAGCTTGCCTGTGTATCTGGTGCCCTGCTTCATCATTAAGGGTGTCAGACACTCCTAAGGCTTCAAAATTCTTTTCTCATTTGTCTGAATCAACAGTGAATCTGCCCAGCCTGGAATGGTTGCACAAAGCATGTGATGCATGGAATGGCCCTTAATCAAGTGTCCAGTGATGTTTCATGCTGCTATCTAGGACAATGTGCTGAAATTTACAGCCAGCTTTACAATCCAACTGCTTGGATAGTGATGATTCTGGGCAGGTGAAAGACTGGACATTTTCAAAGTTTTGCTTCATTTATCAGCACTACTGATTTTATACATGATGAAATCCCTCAATCCCATTCCTTCCCAAATTTCCTGGCAGACATGTGCATATTAAGAATTCCTGAGGAACAAAACATTTTTAATAAGGCCTTGATACCTCTCAGTGCCCAATAGATGGCTCAGATGGTTCACACAGCCAAGGACTCAGATAGTAACCTATCTTTTGAAGGTTATTTTCAGAGTAAGTGACTGACTTAAACTCATGCATAATAAATCACAATTAATTTGAGTACACTTAGTCATTTTGTATCATTTTATTAATTACTTTTGATTGGATCAACTAAGTAATTTTAAATCCAACCTTTGAAGGCTGATAAAGAACTAAAGCTTCCAACAAGGTTAGGCATAAAAACAGAGGGAAGGAAGCACAGTGGATTATGGTGTTGGGCTATGGGTGATTTATTTATACATATTTAAGTCTATATTAAAATATGTTGGCTTTTGAAAATACTCAAAATTTAAAATTGGTTGTTAGCTAAAATAAATAGTGTGTATGTTTTTAATCTTTAAGAAAATGTTTAATATCTGACATTTCAAGTAATTTGCATAAGAAACAAAGTTGAATGTGCTATAAAATGTCTTAATGGTATATATTGCAGCTGCCAAGCTCTGAAATTTCTAGTTAATGAGTATAAAATAAAGATTAAAATAATGCACAATTAAGAATAAAGTTTACATGAGGATTATTTAATTTTAATGAAATATTAGTGCCTTAGAGACCAAAAACAGCATTTTTTTGAAAAGATAAGTCACATTGCAAAAATTTCATTGAGTTTCGTTTTCTAATTATTAATATCTTTCAGAGATCTGGATATTTTCAATATTGGAAAAAACCACATAGCTCAAAAGTGAATTGGGAACAAGTAAAACTATTATACACACACATATACACACACCAGAGAAATGATAGATGAATAGAAAGATAAATACAGGTAGACAAATAAATAAATATAGATATATATGGATGTATATATAGATATATAACTATAAGTTAAAAATATTTAAATTGTAATAAAATGCTATCAAGAGTTACATGTAACTACCCCAAAGTCACGAGTAGAATAGATAAGAAGCAAGATTATACTGTTCATCTACTTAATCTATTTATTGAGTATGGAAATAAAAAGCTATTTTATTTTTAATTTTATTTTTTTAATTGAGTGTACACATGCACATATATTTTGCATCATTGTCTATTCCGTTTCTCCTACCACCTTGTCACCTGTGAACCACCATTTTAATCTCTTGTGCCCATCCCTACCTTCATTTTGCTCCCTCATCCTCTCTTGTTCTACTCTTCAGTTCTGCTGATTGTTTTAAATTTCCTTGTTTTTTTTCTCTGTTTTCCCTATATCCCACATATATGTGATCTCATCCAATATTTCTCTTTATCTTTCTGGCTTGTTTCCATGAACATGGCTTTTTTTCTAGGTTCATCCATGTTAACACAAATGCATCAAATTTGTCTTTTTGATTGCAGAATAGTATTCCATTACATATACCACAACTTTCTGATCCATTCACCTGTTTGGAGGCATTTGAGTTATTTCCATAATCTGGCTACTGTAAATAGTGCTGCAATAAACTTTAGAGTGTTTATTTAAAAGGTATCCTTTTAAATTACTGTTTTTGTATCTTTTGGTTAAATTCCCCAATGTGGAATTACTGGATGGTTTGAGGGTCCTCCACACAGCTTTCCATAATGGCTGAACCAGTTTGCATTCCCACCAGTAGTGTAAGCATGTTCCTTTATCTCCACATGCATGATAGCACTTGTTATTGCCTTTTGGGGGAGGGGGGTGGCATTCTTAACTGGTGTGAGGTGGTATCATTGTGGTTTTGATTTTCATTTCCTTGATGATAAATGATGTTGAGCATTTTTTCATATGCTTATTGGCCATCTGTATTTCCTCTTTGGAGAAGTGTATTTTAAACTCTGCTCCCTGTTTTTAACTGGGATTAATTTCTTTTTGTTAACTTGTGTGAGTTCCTTATGAATATTTTTTATCAGACCACTGTCAGTTAAGTGAAGTGCAAAAATCTTTTCCCATTCAGTTGGGTTTCTTTTGGTTATGTCTCTTTTGCTGTGCGGAAGTATTTTAGCTTCATGTAATTCCAGCAGTTTATGTTTTCTTTTATTTTCTTTGCTTGTATAGGTATTTACTGGAAGATGTTTCTACTCAGCAATTATTAGATTAACTTAAATTTTTTAATTTACCTTTTTGCATATTTTGTAATGAAATTAAACTTAAGGCTTTATTTTTTAAGTTTTTTGCTGATAAATCCATGTGTAAACTTGGTGTTATGTGATATGCCATTTAAAAAATAATTATATGCTCAAATATTACTTTCAGTTGGAAATCGAGCAAAACTGTCTTTAGTGAAAACCCAGAAACATTTTTTTCTTCCTTAGAACTTGGAAAATGCCTTACAGATGTGGAATTTGGTGACACAGTTTAAAAGATGAGCTTTTGATGAAAGGTAAACCCTTCATCTATTTAGCCCCCCTTCCTCCTGGCACACTAGAGGGTGGACAACAGCACTTCTCTTACCTTAATCCAGATTCCTAACCTCTTTGGAATGTCCCAAGAGACATATGACCAGATAGTAATGACTGTTACCCACACAATACATTTTAGTATTTTTATAGTGGAATTAGAAGCAAGAAATGAGAATAAGTTCTTGTTTTCCTGGAAAAAAATGGAAAACTTTTATTAAAACAGGATATTTTCACAAATATAGTGGAAGTTATAAATTTACAAATATGTGTTATAAAGTAGATAATACAATTTTTAGCTAAAATTTTATGATAGTATTTAATAAAATATATATGATTTCTAAAACATTTTCTGTCCCCTTGCATTTGCATTCAAGATAAATGTACTTACAGACAAATTTTCTAATATTTCACTATTGAGATAAGCATTAAGGGCTAGAAAATTTTAAACATAAAGAAGATAACTTATAATCATTGATATTAAGTATAACATACTGAATCCACAATTTCCATTTTAGAGTTAGAAGCAAAGCCCTACTTTAATCTGCTATTCTTCTCATGTCAGTTGCTTCCATCCTCACTGTAGCATATCATAGATTTAACACCTACAATCATCACTGTTGACCATTTATCATCCTAAGCCCTTAAATAGTACCATAGATTTCATCCATGTTTGCAGAAGAAGATAGGGGATTTACTGAATGCTTCAAATATCTTCTGTTGTCTGTGGGATCTAATTTTTTATTCTACTGCAGATGCCAGTGAACTCCACCTAAAGGACAGATACCAAATCCAAAACAAACTTGGTAAGGGAATCAAAGAAAACAATTTATATCAACTCCTTTGAAATTTTGTAACTGCCAAAGAATGTTACAAACAAAACCTATAATGTCCATAGTCTTGAAATATGTTCAGATATACACTGATTTTACATCTCAAAATATCTTATTGTGCATGATATCTTCACTTCACTTCATTTCAATGTTTATTGAAATCTTTCATTTGTCTTTCAGTTGCAAAGTTCTGATGCCATAATTAAAGATGATAATGTCTAGATTTGAATTCTGAACTACACATGCAGGAAAACAAGTAGGTTAAGAAATAATGGCTTTTCATTGTTTCAGTTTGTTTTTGGCCAAAGGCATTTATTTACATTTATTTATTAAAAATTAATGTGAGCAAAATTAAGTAAAAACAGATTTTTTTATCTTTGTTATTGTCACACAATTTCAAAGCTTCAAAAAAAATTGACACCTTTTTAGTTGACATAAAAATGACTTTTAACAGCTATTCAGAGGACTTCAACCACAGCATGACAAAATAAACCAAAATAAACCATTCTCTGCCTTGAAACCAACTCAAAAATAAAGCGCAGATCTGTCTGTGCTCCTAGAGAAATTCAGATGCTCCAAATTCCCTATATGGTTCCAGGATATCTTCAGGGAGTTCAAGAATTAAGATGGATGTTGCTAAAGGAAAAGAATAGGAGTCATGGGGTGGAGCATGTCTGGGGTGGGGTAGCCTTCCCAACTTACACAGTGGGAAACATAGGGCATTACAGAAATCCTTGGAAGTGTATATATGACCTGAAAGTGGGCGTACGCCCAATGTGGGAAAGTGACACTGACCCATGAAATTGCAAAACCCGTATTTCTGGTAGTTTGCCCAATGAAAGCGTCCTCTACTCCACCCCAAGAAATCAAAGGAAAATCAGGATGTAAAGAGTCTAGAGTCTATAAAGCTACTGCACCAGAAAGATTTATAAACTCACACATAGTCTAGGAATAAAATCAAGTGTGCCTATAACTCCCAGCCCTGTGGAAGTGGCAGCTGAGACAAATGCAGAACAGTGGCCTTTGTGTGCAGTCATAGTGTAAACTGAACACATGTGTGTCTGCTATAAAATGTCACCTTTAAACCAAGAGCAAATTATTCCCAGAGTGTGAGTTGAAATTCTGGATGTTACCCTCCAACTGGGAAGTCCATGTTTCATAGTTCAACATCCCCAGATAAAGGAACAGCAGGGAAAGGGGCAGGGAAGTAAAGCAAACCTCATCATAAATCTTCCTCCTTCCTCCACCTCACATGAATTTAAACTAAGGAAAGGACAAAGATAAACCCCAAACACCCCAACCATAGTCTCACACATAAATAGCAATAAATAGGGCAATATACTTGCCTAGGAAGCAAGGAGCATCTCAACATAAGATGGAAAACCAAGGTGAGAAGGACAAAAGTTCTGAGACAAATATAAGAGAGACAAAATAGAGAACAATCTGATAGTGATTTTAAAAAAAATCTTAAAAATGTTACATGGGCACTGGAAGGCATATACAAGATCTTAGAATGGAGAACCAGGAACAAAGACAGGTCTTCAGGATAGAGACTGAATATATAAAAGGACATCTGATGTAAAAAGTGATTCTGAATGGAATTCAGACAAACTTAGACAGTATTTTAAATAAAATAGCAATGGTAGAGGAAAATATTTCCATTGTAGGTGACGCGAACAAATTATACATTTAGAAGAGAGAGCAGCAACACAAAGATAAAATAAGGAAACTATAAGAGAAATATTAGACTCAGTTTGAAGAAGAAACCTATGAAAGATAGGATACCCAAAAGGAAAAATAAACGAAATAGGACTAGGAGCTTTATCAAAAACATAATGATGTTTCCAAATCTACAGAATAAATTGATTATGAAACTCCAGCCTAAATTCTGGAAGACATGCCTAAATTCTTAGATAAAAAATGATCTACACCCTGACTCATCCTTATCAGCCTCTCAAAAATAAAAAAGAGAAAAAATGCATAAAACTAGTATTATAATAACAATAAAATAATAATAATAACAGTGACAACTTATAAGGGTCCCCAAAGGAGTTGAGTTGAGCTGCTGAGTCAAGCTCTTTGTTTTTTATATAAAAGTATCATCATGTTATTTAGAGATCTGATAGGGTCTGTTTGACTAAATGGTTTTTTCTACATAACATACATACATATATGATGTTACATAGATGCACATTGTCAGAAGCAAGATAAAACTTAATAAGTTCATTCATATTCTGTCAGACTACAACTTAAAACAATCAAATAGTGACTAAAATCTTTGAAAGGAAATTGAACATAGCCCAAAGTACACTCATTAATTAATAAGTTTAACACAGGACAGCCATTAAGTAACAAAGTTTGGCTTTTTTTGGTTTATTTTGCTTTGAATATAGCTTTTATTGTGTGTATATGTCTTAGATATATATTTTAGAAAATCAGAGTTTCAAGGAACCACATTAATAAAATTTCTATCTTAAGAACTTACTGTCACTGCCATTAAGAACTAGCTGCATTATATATATATATATATATATATACATTATATATATACATTATATATATACGTATATATATATATATATAGCAATATGTCCACAGTATTTCTTTAAAAGCAAATTGACAATATATATACATGATGGGACAGTTAAGTCTACTCATGCCTGTTTTCTCAAGAACTCTTAAGAGGGTAAACGTCTACCTTGGAGTGGATCTAAGTAACTTCCCCCAACAAACCTGCTATATTTATGTCCAATTTGGCATAAAAATGCAAAAAATGCTAAAAGAATTCTAGAATATTTTACCAGGTATATTGACTTTGCTACTATCCAACCTGCAAAACAGCCTTTCAGTTAAGATATCAAGTTTCTCTTGCAAGATATCTCATATTGGCTCTTGGTTCTTGAACCTACTTAACTTCATATAGAACTATATCCTCATCTCTCCTGGTCTCTCACTTGTCAACTCACCTGGAAGATTTTGGAATTTAGCCTTTGTCCTCATTTGAAACAATTCCTTATGATAAGTACTTGTTAGTTTTTGATAAATGCTTCCTTATAATATTTATCTCTAAGATGTTTGTTTATATTTATAAACCTTATATTTATTTCCCTTCTTGCATTTTTACATTATAGTTATATATTATATCTTTATTCGTTATATTTGTTTAATATATATGTACTTTATTTTGGTTTTGTTTCTCTTGAGATCCCATAGCTGATCTATCATTTTTTTAATATAGGTACCTTTCACCTGTTTTCCTTGGTCTTGTAACCTCAATTAAAAGACGAGACCACAGCACAATTTTACTTACTATCTCACTAAATTTTACCGGTTAAGTACAAAGAAAATGTTTTTTATTTAACATTTTTTCCTGACCTAAAATAAAATAATGAAATTAATATTTTTTCATGTAATGATAGTTTCTTTAAGCTCTGGGATTCTAGGAGGGTAGAGCATGGAGAGATTTGCTCTGAAGTTATGTCAACTAAGGATTGCTCATGTTAATTTTAATTAACACAGAACATTGTGAGTAGCCATGAGGAGTGACTTTATTTGATACTTGATCATGAATATGTCATCTCAAAAAAAAAAGTCTGACATTAAAATTCTTTCCAATGTGATTTTTCACAATGATAATCACTTGTATCTCTTATTAATTAAAAGTAGTAAAGTTGCATATTTATCAAATTGAATTTCCAGTGACCCTATTCTGAAACCTATTAGCTGACCTATCTCTGGAAGGATCCAGGATGTCCAGCCACCAAAAAATTCCATATCAAGACAGTAAAGTTATATAGATCTCTGCACTTCTTTTATAAGTACAGACTTTTTGTATTTGACTTTTCCAATTACTGATTTATGCTAATTAATTCACATTTAATTACTTCTATAACAGCATGGTTTATAACTATATGCTCAAGCAATAATGTAATACACTTAATTTTAATACTAGAAATGAAAATTTATTTATCATTTAAAATATTAACTTGAATATTTGATATATTAAATTTTATATTCATAGCAATATTTCAGAATCCCTGTTCTTATGGACCATCTATATTTATTTCCATAAGTTTTTTTATTTATATAGAAATACTATTCTAATAGTTTTCCTTTAAGGTAAAATTTATATTGTTCAATGTCTCAAAACAACAAAGCTTATATTGTTATATATTGTGTCTTATATTGTTGACACTGTGTCTTATATTGTTGACACTGTTCAATTTTTTCTCTAAAAATAGAAATTTAAGAATTTAAAATGTCAAGATGTAGGGTACTTAGCATCACATTGCAGGCACTATTTCCAAGTGAAAGGGTACACAGTGATTTCTACACTTTCAGCACAATGACAGCTTGCCATCACTCTAGAGAAAGAGTGAATTGAGAGCTGAAATAGAGATAAGGTGACTCAATGCAAAGTCTTTAGATTGATAAATGATTTCAATAGTTGATAAAGATGAATGATAGATATAATAATGTATTTTAACAGCTGAATTTCAAAACCATATTACAGAGGGAAAAGAGTTGTATCTGCATTATTTAGCTAAAAATTAATTTGACAATATAAATAGACATCCATTAAAAAGCCATAAGATAATCTTTCTCTGACACAAGGTTAAGGTGGGAAGGGTGCTTAAAATTTGAAACACTTTTCCTGCTAGCCTGAGCAAAGTACTTTATTTTGAAACCAGTGACAAATTGAAATGCTCCTTCTCCATGGGGACTTAATCTCTGGTAGAGCACATCTTGAGCAGTTAAGTGACAGTTTCCACCTTGGATGTAAATACTGTTCTGTAATGTGTGGCCGACAGATGCCCAGAGTGTCTATCATCCTTGGGATATCTAGAGAAGCAGCATGATGTTTTGGAAAGAGCACAGATCTCAGGAATATAAAACTTGTCTTTATATTTGTCATTGTCAGTGATCTTATACACATATTTTTACAATTATAAACTTCTGTTTTCTTCAGTGCACAATGGTTATTTTCAACCTTAAAGCACTAATTTTCTGATCAAATTAATTTGATAATAAAAATCAAACTTAAGTTGAAATGACAATATCTTAAATATAGTAACAAGAGAAGATGGCCCTTATCACTACTCTACTCTTCTCAAAATTATATAAAAGATCCCACTCAATAAGCAACAGAAAATTATAAATAGAAAAAAGTATATAACATTAGGAAGGCAAAATGGAAAACTTATATCTCACTTAAGAGTGTGCTTAACAAATGCAAAAGAATGTAGAAATAAATACAGTTACAGAGAACTTAAAATATTTATAGCTAATATTTCTTATTGCTAATATGAAAACCAATTGCAACCCTACAGGACAGCAACAAACATAGAAAACATAGTTTTAAAGAGCCCCATTTTCTCATAGTCAAAGCAGATGATTATTTCTAGAGATTTGTCTAAAAAAAGATAATGCAACACATTTATGGAAATATGCTACTAACAGAACTTTTAAATAAAATGAAATAAATAGTGTATTTATAAATAGAGAGTTATGATATAGAATATTATTCCCAACTTTAGTCCATCAATTCATCACAGTTTGAATCAAATATCAGTAAGATATATGTTAGGCAACTTTTATAGCTTATTTCAAAATTCAAATAAAATTACCTAATACTAAAACTTGTCAAGGCAACTGTTAAAGAAGTAGCGGCTTCACTAGCCTACTTAACTAAACAATTTGCTGTGGTCATAAAACAAAGGTCTGTGAAATTGTCACAGGAAAGACAGACTAATGCCCCAGTGTAGAAAACCTAACAGTGGACCACTATGTTTAGAAGCTTTTTTATGGAACAGGTCTATAAAAATAGTGAAAGAATTCTTCAACAAATATTATTACTTATGATTACTGAAACAATCAAATTAGATATGAATAATAAAAGTAAAAGTAAGCAGCAAATAAAATCAACATCATTAAAAGAATGAAAAATATATCAATAGTTTCCTATAAAAATATTTGGAGACCCTAGACCAGTGCCAGGGGAGATGTTGGTGCAATCATGGACCTCACAGTCTCCTGAGAGATTATTTCAAATGTCCTACCAGATTGGTGCAACTCCAGGCACATGACAGGGGAGGTTCCAGAATGACAAGTCATGCAACTTCCCCTGAACCTTATCAGCTACTTGCCCATATTGATGATATCCTTAATAAGTAAAGTGACGGGGGAGAACATAATGAAGCCACACATACAGCTGCTGGATTACAAAAGTAAAGATGGGTGTAAGGAAAAGAACCACAAACAACAACATGAGTCCTCAAGGAAATAGTGCAACACAGAGCTAATAAATCTCCAGAACCAAACTTCAAAGATACGGAAGATATAGTGTCACTATTAAAATTGCAATGATAAAGAAATGCAAAGAAATAGAAGGATGCTAAGAAAATGAATAACTGTCTTAGAAATAAAATCAATATTCTAAAGTTAGAAAATGAAGGTCTAAATAATACAAAAAATAATACAAAAATGGAGTTTTGGGATGCAATTAAATAAAATAAAAATGGAGTTTTGATACCTATGAGAAGAAATGCAAGAGATAACAAATTCAGAAAGTATTTCTGCAAGTAAAAGTAAACCAAATGTAAGAACAAGTCAATGTAATTGAAGATATAAATGAACAAAGATATAAAATGTACAAGGTGCATTTTAACAGAATGAAGGAACACTATTGTTGGACTTCATGAAGGTAGCATAAGAATAGCAGGGATACCAAAAAGGAAGGAGAGAGAGAAAGGATAGGAAATGTACTTTAAAAAATAATGGAGGAAACCTTTAATCTAGATAAGGAAATAAATGTACATATCCAGGAGCCTTAAAGACCCTCGGTACAAATATATAAAATAATAACTGTAGTAACACTTCCAAAAGGTCAGGAAAAAAATAGCTAAAGATAGCAAAAAGCAGAAAATATACAGAAATAATGCCAATCAGGCTAATATCAGGCTTCTAAAGAAACACTAAAGACAAAGAATGGAAAGACTTGCATCTAATACATAAAGATTAAAACTGCCCAAAACTCTATGCACAAGACTCTCCTTCATAAGACATAAATAATTTTCAGATGTAGATATAAGTGTATAGATAGAAATAAAGATTTTTCAGATATAGAAAACTCAAGGAGTTTGCAAATATTGAACTACCCCTCCAAAAAATATTGACAGGATGGTGAATTATTGACAGTTTGCACATGTAAACAGAAGAGAGAAACATGCACATTTTTTAGTAAAATAAGTCATATAAATATGTTTTTAATTCAGGAACAGATTTACTGAAGTTCAGGTTTCCAACAAAGAGTTGTCATTGATTCTGTAGCTTCTATTTTTTGCTTGTTGACTTCAAGAGTTGGTTTCTGTTTGACCATTTCCTTCTTTCATTTTCCAAGTACTTCATTAATAAGTTTTTCCTCCTCTTCATCATCCACCTGTTCATTGCCATCTTCCTCATCACTTTCTTCATCATCATCATACAATTTTATTGCAGCACTTTCACTTTCACTATTGTTAAGTTGTAGAAACAAACTACATGGCTCAAAAAAGTGAGTGAATCAGTATGTGTTATGCATAGTCAATGGAATATTGCTTAGTGACAACAAAAATATTAGCTCTTGCCATTTGTGGCAATAGGGTTGGAACTGGAAGAGATAATGTGATGTAAAGAATTCAGAAGGAGAAAGAGAACTATCAGATGGTGTGACTAATATGTGAAGTATACAGAAAACAAACTAAAGGTCAGATCAAACAAAGTAATAAGCTAACCCGTGAAAACTTACCACAGAACTAAAGCGGATTGAGGGAATGGGAAAAAACAAAGATCACTATGGGTGGTGAACTATGGGTGATTTGGTGGTGGGTATGTAATTGTGGATTACCTGGTGGGATATCCAAGCATTAACTCAATGAAAATGAAGTAAGTAAATACCTAAAATATGGAAAAATGAAACAAATGGCAAATCAGAGGTAACATGTCTTGGCAGTGACTAGGACAAGAGACAACACAAGAACCCAGATAAAAATAAGTACCTGTTTTAATAAACACTTTAAAATATAATTAGCAGAAATACTCACTTATTAATCTCCTGTTCTTGATTTTCTCTTCCAAATATAATTATTTATTGGAAAATTTTCTGATATTTTCTTTTTCAAGTTTTTTAAATGATTTTTGAGATAAAAGAAGAAAAATGTTTAAGAATACATGGGTACACTTAAGAATAGGAAGCCTTTGTAAAAGATCAAAATTGCAATTATAAAGGAAAACCTGATATATATAATATATATATATTATATATATTATATATATAACAAGAGTATATAGTAAGAGTATATATATTCATATATATATATATGCAATTAAGAGCATATATACACGCACCACACTAACATTTGCATTGCTTTAAATATTTGATAATGAAATTTGTTGTTAATTTCTGAAGGTGATGAGTGTGTGTGTGTGTGTGTGTGTGTGTGTGTGTGTGTGTGTGTGTGTGTGTGAATGCAGCTGGGAAGAAATTTTAAATTTTCAAAAATAATCTAAAGCACATTTCTACATCACATTTTTGAATCTTGTGTTGTTAGTAATGTCACCTAATAATTGGATAATTGCTTGGTTATTGTTTTATTTAGAAAGGAGTTTCTTGTAAAGGAAGGAATGGTCATTACATTTTTTCATCATAAAATATTTTTACATTTAATATATGCTCAAAATGTTAAGAGTTTGCTAGAGAATCTTGGTCCCAATAACCCAAACACATCCATTAAAGGAAGCAGAATGCCCTAAGGGTTGAATATACTCTATATCCCAAGATAGAGTACTAGAAATCTATTTTATGATCTACTATCTATGGAAGCTTCTGAGTATGTAAAGATGGTAGAACAACTTTTAGTGGTCTACTACCCTTAACTTGTGATAATTTTGTTTCTATTGACATGGGTTTTATTGACCTCAGGAGATTTTTTTAAATCATTTAGAAGATTTTGTTTTGTTTTTAAATATTTGTTGGAATTCACCATTGAAGTCATTTCAACCTAGGTTTTCTTCATAAGCAGCTATTAAGTTACTACTTGAATTTTTCTTGCTATTATGATTTTCTGCTTTTTCTTGAGTTCCTTTTGTGATTAAAGATAGGTATTTTTCCATTTTATCTTAAAGTGTGATTTTATGATCCTTAATATCCCCTTTTAATAATCCATAATATCCCCTTTAATAATCATTCTTTTTTCTGTAAGTTTGATAATAGTATTTTCTTTTTATTTCTAGTACTGGTAATTTGTCTTCTCTTTTTTTCAATTAGTCTAATTAATATATACCAACTATAGCAATTTCTCTAATAAGTGGCATTATTTTATTTTCTCTATTATTGTCTTTTACTTTTTAATTCACTATTTTTCCTTTTCTTTTTATATTTTGTTAAAGTAAAAAAATAGGGATTTTTATTTGAGATATTGTAATTATTAATATATATTTGTGCAGTTCTAAATTTTCCTATAAGCATAATCTTAGTTGTACACCACAGTCTTAAGATATTTTGTTTTACTTTGCTCATCTCACATCATTTTCTAATTTTTCTTGTGATTTCTTCCATAATTATTAGTTCTTAATAATGCACTGCTTAAATTTTTTGAATAGTGAGACTTAGTCTCAAAAAAAAAAAAAAAAAAAAAAAAAAAAAAAAAAAAAAAAGGCTTGCGGAATGGCAGTGGCCCCACAACAAAGCCCCAAGGGAGGAGACCTACCATCAGCTGATGGTTGTCCCTTCAAGGATCTGCTCTTCCAAAACATACGGCTGGAGTCATGCCCCCAAAGTCAAAGACCCAAAGCAAGACTGAAGGAGCAACGAAATATTGCAGAAACTGCAGAGATGAGACCCACCAAGGAACAAAAGACAATCATACAAGCCAAAAGTACTCCAATCAGCCTATGAAGGCAAAAGCAGTTCATTGTGGTTTTCATTTGCATTTCCCTGACTAAAAGTTATGTTGAACATTTTTTGTATGCCTGTTGGCCACTTTTATTTCCCCTTTGAAAAAAAGTGTCTTTTTTTAGCTCTTCTCTCACTATTTGACTGGGCTTTTTGCTTTGCTTTTGTTAAATTCTGTGAGTCATTATGAGTACAGGAAATATAAACAGCTCTATCAAGTCCCGGGAAATCGCACCCTCACCAAGGATGAGGAAATGGATCCAGAAAAGGAAAAAAAAAAAAAAAAAAAAAAGACTAAAGGGCTAAACATGGACAAACAACAAAAAGAAAGGGGGCAAAGTGACCAGGGGGGATGTGGTGTGGTGGGGTATTCCCTTG
>PVHY01014261.1:0-38961 GCA_004024945.1 Uropsilus gracilis
CCCCGGGCAAGACTGGAGTTGGTTACAGCTAGAGCCCTGGTGGCTATTTGTTTGTTGTGGAGGCAGAGGGGAACCAGGCTTCTGCAGACTGGGGAGCTGTAGCAGTGGAACACAGAACATTCCCTCCAACCTTCTCTACTTGGGTCTTCTGGCTCAGCGTAATCGGGTTCCTAAAATGAGGTATTGCTGATATTTTTCACCTGCGGAACTGAACCAGGGAGAGTTATTTTGCAAAACAAAATATAAAAATAAATCAGCATTCTCCGTAGGATATTGATGGGGGAGAGGGAGGAGGAAGCAAAGCAAAAGAGGTAAGAAGACCAGGGAATGTTTGTTCTCTCCTTGGAGAATTGATGCATGTGGTTTTCTACTGTATTTATGACTGTGTATCTACAAACGGTAGAAAGTGATTGATTTAATAGGGAAGTTTAGTAAGAATAAGGCATTCATAATGCTGCAGATCTACGCTCACCGGGAGGATTGGATTTGATTCCTTTCGAAGAAGGCAACTTGATGTGTGTTATTAGAGTCACCTCTGATCTTGCGGTTGTAAATAGAGTCATCAGATGCTAAATCAGAGCACTTGCCTCTCTGCTCTTAGAAATGATTCTCACCCCTGTTGTGTGTTTGTAAGTCTTTGGAACTACTGGAAAACTCAACAGTTCTCTGAATTCAGCTCCTTAGAACCTAGTGTCGGCCAAACAGGACACGCTTCCCTGTGCAGCCCCGTTGGACTTGAAACAGTCCATGGCAAGTGGCCAGGGTGCCTTCCCTTCTCTGGGGGGAGCTGTTCCACTCGTCTCGCTCCAGCTCAGCCTCCATCTTGGAGCCAGTACCTCGAAGGTGCTCACTCCAGGATTGGGTCGAGTGAGCACTTAGCCTGAGGGGGAACTTGGGACTTATCTCGCTTTTTTTTAATTGATTACACAATTGCACACACACACATGTTTTCATATCATTGTCTACCCCAAGATTCTCCCACCACCTTGTCACCCATGAGCCATCACCTTAATCTCTTGTGTCCATCCCTTCCCTGATTTTACCCTCCTCCCCCCCTTACTCTATGCTTCAGTTCTGCTGACAGTTTTAAATTTTTCTTGATCATGTGTTTCTTTTCCCTCTATCCCTCTTAGTGAGACCATCACATATTGCTCATTTTCTTTCTGGCTTATTTCCACTAACATGGTTCCTTCTAGCTCCATCCATGTTATCGCATTTGCATCAGTTGCATCAAATTTGTGGTTTTTGATTGCTGAATAATATTCCATCATGTACATATGCCACAACTTTCTGATCCATTTGTCTGTTTGGGGGCATTTGGGTTGTGTCCATAGCCTGGCTATTGTGAATAGTGCTGCAATAAACATCTGAGTACAGGTATCTTTTTGAATTAGAGGTTTTGTGTCTTTGGGTAGATTCCCAGAAGTAAGGTTGCTGTATTGAATGGTAGTTCCTTTTTCAGTCCCTTGAGAGTCCTCCACACAGTTTCCCAGAGTGGCTGGACCAGTTTGCTTTTTGTTACAGATCTTACTGGCTCAAAGGAAAGAACTAACAGGACAGTCTTGGAAAACTTAGTTTTGCTTCTGTGTCATAGAACATTTTAATCTAGCCTTGAGAGAAATAAGAGCTATTCCTCAGCATAAGGAGGAAGAGCTCCATCTTGTCTTTATTGCTTCTAGTTTCTCAAGAAGCTCCAACTGCCTCCTCTTATTGATAAAGATTCTTCACTTCCCACATTGCTTACTGGCTCAGATTCACACTGGTAATGAACCCTGTCACCTAGTATTACTCAATGATGGCATCAGCATTAGTGTTATACCTTCCAGACATATGGGGATATGGAGTTATTCAGTTTTTCTGAAAAGAAAAAAATATATACACATATCTACACATGTATGTACACCCATGTGCATATATGTAGATAGACCATGTGTGTACATATATGTGTAGGTGTGTGTGTGTATATCCCTTTGCTCCTAAAGAAGTAATTCTCTGACTATACAATTGTGTTGACATAGTGAACACTGAGGGACAGACTTGAGGAAGTTTTCCTTATATCCTTTAGTGTCTCATAAACACAGCCATGGGTACGTAACCACCCAATTTAAGACCAGCATGTCCCATCAGACCACATAGCCCTTGCTGATTTGAGCCTAGCCACTCCAGGTCGCACAACAGAATCTGGCCTGTTGACCACATCTCACACATTCCTCAGTTGCGCTATGCTGTTGAGAGCTGCCTGGAAAGCTAGGCTTGCAAGGCAGCACATGTGTCCTCACAAACCAGGGACTAAAGAAGGTAGCATGGGCCTGATGGCTTCTGGTTTGCTGGTCCCGGTGCCATCAAACTAAGCGAAATAAATAACTTATTCTCAAATAAGACATACTTGCCTTTCTTCGCTCCCAGGTAATACTGAATTGATAGCTAAATATTTGGCATCATCCTAAAAATGTCCATATTAGTTTACAAGGCAGCTATTTCCTTGCATTCATTAAAACTACATCTGCTACCAAGTAATCCTGTTGCATATTTACTTTGTGACTTCAGTATGTATCTGTAAAGTACTGTAAGGATGGCTGTACCCTAGCGTATTTAGGGGTCACCAAGTGTTAGTCATGGAAGAACATTTCATTGGTTATCAATATAAGGAGCCGCAAGGAAGCAGTGGAACCCTCCTCTACCCACTTGAAGGGAGTCCGTGTATCTTACTTTGGTGTTGACCTATGAGGGAAGTGATCTGCCTCTCATGTCTAGGTGGGAGCTTCCAGGGACAATGTGTGTTTCCCTGAATTCTCTCTTTGCAGTGTGAGTATTTGAGAAAATGCTTGTTCTGTCAGCCTGGATCCTGGAGTGACAATACTAAGCAGAGTCCCCAAACTCCCAACCATGATGAACTCATGGGATGACTGACAAGTAAACTCTTGTTGTGTTAAGTACCCAAGATTTAGGGGTGTATGTTATTGCAGTGCAATCTGACCTAACCTGATTGATATAGTAGGAGCGGATAGAAGCCCAAAGCAAGCAGAGTAGGAAAGAAAGTACAAGAATTAAAGATGAAGGAGAAGAAAAAGGAAAAGAGATCAAGAAAGATAA
Organism: Uropsilus gracilis; assembly: GCA_004024945.1. Classification (NCBI taxonomy): domain Eukaryota; kingdom Metazoa; phylum Chordata; class Mammalia; order Eulipotyphla; family Talpidae; genus Uropsilus; species Uropsilus gracilis. The sequence continues at coordinate 3,094 of PVHY01014261.1, forward strand.
GGACAAGAAGAGGAAGTGAAAGGTAATTAAGGGAATGAGAGCAGAGGATGGCAAGAATAAAAAGAAAAGGTGCCTAAGGAAGAAGAACCAAGAGGAGGGAGGATTAGCTATGCTATGTAAACTAAGTTTATGGCCTTGGATGTTAACTGTGTACTGTTCTTCATGTCATAAGTAGTTGCCAGCTAATAACCCCTTAATTTTTGTCTGAACCTGTGTCACTGGGGCCAGCATTATTTTTATATGGAAGTGAGCAAAACATAAAAAGTATCAGATGGTGTTTGAAAGTGGACAGTCTAGCTCTATTATGAAATAATAGTTGTTGGAGAGCAGAGCTTGACCTCTCATGACCAGGCCTGAGGGAAGACATTCACATGCTCTCTTTGGGCTGCCCCTGGGAAAGAGGAAGTTGAATCCGGTTTTCAGCTACCTCATTCCCATCCCAACAGTTGCACTTCAACCTGATGTGTCTACCAGTCTTCTGTACAAGATTCTATCTAAAGAAAGAACTCCTAGTAATAAAAGGAAATGGTTTGCTAACAACACATCCCGCCACCACAGACAAGATGCAGTTGTTATTTCTTGCACGCTTTGTGTGTGGAATGAACTCCAATCAGAATGAAGTGAGTTTTGTAGCTTACAAGTAGTACTTAGCAACAGAAGGTTGCTATTTGCCAAGACTCTTACATGAGCCTTGAACCTGGTCAGTGGGAAATGAAAGACCTATAGAGTGAGTCCTAGGTAGAGAGTTGGGGGAGGGATCCCTTAAGACTGTGGGGTTGACTTAAGTCAGAAATTTGGCTCAAGTTTTGACTTTTCAGAAAGCCTTTTCCCTGCTCGGGGGCCACAGCTACATTCTAGCATTTTCACTAGAATGTATGTCTGGTCTCCCCTCCCCCCTAAGCCTCTATCACGAACACCAGGAGCCCTGGAGCAAATCTTTGTCCCCTGACACCCAACGATCATGAGGTTGTTGACTTCTGAGAATGAAGTAGATGGAACCAAAATGAAGCCCCGTAGGCCACTAATGGTGTGGAGATCTGTTTTCCTTTCTCAAGGAAAGCCGCAAGAGCTTTTCTCAGTGGAAAGACACCTCTCATTTCTGCAAGAGGCCTGAGTGTTGCCTGCTATCCTGGGAACCTCCACAGACCTCTACTCATCCTGGATAATGTCATAGGAGCGAGGCAGCAGTGTCTACAGGAGAACGCCGGGCTCCAGGTTATCTGGGAAAGAAACACACAGGCATCTGTCCAAGCAGGAGCAGAGATGAGCACAGCCTCTGGACATTTGAAAAGTTAAATGAACGCTAAGACTGGCTCTCTTGCTCCTCTGGGCTATCGGGAAGTGAGCTGGTCACACCAAGCAAGAGAAATACCTACACGTCCTCGTGCTGAATGCACTGTCTGTTCATTTTGTGTGACCCCAGCCTGAGATACGTGGAGGAATGTTTTTCATCTGTGAATGGGTGAGATTTCTAAATTTGAAATGTATGAAGGTAATTTGAGCTGTGTTTATAGAATTCATGTTTATGTTGGCAGTGGGCCCTCATTCTATTTCCATCGCCAGGCCTCCCCACCCAGCCTGGTAACTTCAACTCAGCGTAAAAGGAGAGCCCACCAGTGGCTCAGAATGGCCCCCCTGACAGCCTGCAATGATGGTCTTCTACTAACTAAATTAAGAAATGCCCATATTTACCTGAGTCTTCAGTTTCAAGTGAAAGAGTCCATTTCCCCTGGTAGTTATGTTTAGGAGACATTTGGCTGTCTAAAAATATAATGAAGCCAATAAAAGCTATAGTTTCCTCTGCCCTTGGTACCTAAGGAGAGGGAAAAAATAACATTCAAGCCAGTATCCCCTTGGGTGCCTATGGAAGAGGACATAGATTGCTCTGTCTGATATTCAGGGCTTGTTTTTATGAGGAAAACATCATGGTTTGAGGACCAGGGAGGCATATAAGAGTGAGTAGGCTCCAGAAGGACGGGGTGATGACCCAAGGCAAGTTCCCAAGTTTGGAAAACAGGAGATAGCTGGTCAAAAAAAGGAAGACCTACAATAAGAGATAGAATGACTGGGAAATGGGACATGAGTCTATGTTTCCTTCTGTCTAAGCTGCCAAAGGTAGATCTTGACCTTGGCATGACTCTAAAGAGTTCATGGGCAAGGATAAATGGTGGAAAAGGGGCTTGCTGAGCAACTGGCTATGAGAAGAAGAACCAGGCAGGCCCCATGGACTGTCTTGGCTTCTAGAAGGATATTTTTTAGGTAGGGTCTTGTTACATCGTTAAAAGTTATTTGAGGCCATGCACAGTGGCATGTGCCTGTAAGCAGCAGCCTAGAAAGCCACGGCAGGGACCAGGGATCGTGGCTCAAGCCCCACTCAGGACAACATAGTGAGATCTAGTTCCAGAAAAATAGCCAGGCATGGTGGCACGTGCCTGTAATCCTAGCTACCTGGGAAGCTGAGGTTGGGGATTGCTTGAGTCCGTGGTACCCCAGGCAACATGAGCTTGCGGTTCCACAGATAGAAATAGCGAGACCTAGTTCTCAATAAATAAATTGATTAATTAAATTAAATAATAAAAGTTATTCGCCATTCAGAATAGTGGTAGCTCTGTGTCTTCTTAGCAGAGACAGTTCTGCCTGTGGAACCTGGAAGGAAATTTCTGTTCTAGAGTCTGTTCATTCCTTGGTGCAAGGCCCCAAGAATTCTCTAATAGCCCCGATTCCTCCCATTCTCTCACATGTGTCCAAAGTTTGGGGATACATGACGCCAAGAGCGAACCCTAAACTAAGCTACAGAGCTTGGATGATTATGATGTGTCTGTGTGGGTTCACCCATCAGAGCAACTATGAAGCTCTGTTGAGGTTGTTGATCATGGGGAGGTCATGCGTGTGTGGGGGCGAAGGCACTTGGGAAACCTCTGCACTTACAGCATTGCTGCAGTCCCCACCCGGCTCTCAAAGTCTAAATAAAAAAAAGGAAAAGAAACAATCCATTGTATACAGAGAGATAATAGCATTTATGGTGTGTATCTGTATGCTTTATTACTTGCTATTTTGCATGGAAATGTTCAAGATTTTCATGCTAAGGTCTGTGCCTTCAACCTGATGGTCTCAAAGTTAGTGGCTATGTCACATATTATGATGGAGGCCGCAGTGATTTGCAATAGTAATTACTATTGCTTAGAGGGCAAGTTGGACTGGTATGTCCATTCTTAGGCTGAGTACCTAGCAATGCTGTCTATTCTAATACACACACACGTGTGTGTGCAATGGTATATGCTCTAGTATACACACACGTGTGCACACACACACTTTACTATTCAAAACAAATTAAACCATATCTAGAAAGAACAGAGGACTCACCCATGCTCTGAACTTGGGGATTTTCCATGCAATATGTTGGCTGTGTGTATATAGATCTGATGAAAAATGCCTGTGCTAAAGCCAACATACACTGTCACCATGTCTGTTAGTCTTGGAGAGGCAGGGCTTTGCCAGTGATTTGGAGTTGTAGGCACAAAACAGAGGGGTAAGAAAGCGATAGCCTGCAGGCATTGAAGGGCATGTCATGTTCTGCTTCCAAAGGCACCTTCTCATTAGTGATTAAAGGAAGATGTGTTCCAGTGGAATATTACTCATCAATTAAAAATGACAACTTAGATAAATTTATGGTAACATGGATGTACCCAGAAGAAATCATATTAGCAGAAACAAGTCAAAAAGAAAAAGACAGACACCAAATGGTTTCACTATTATATGGGACATGGGAAAGATAAACAAAAGCCGCGAAGAAAAGTCAAAACAAGCTAACAACCAAATTAAAATGTACAAATGGGGGGGCAGAGTGGGAATGGTCAGGGAGGGTGGAGGGTAAGCCCCGGGGATTATAAAGATGTGAAATTTATATATAAATAAATTATTTGATTATAAAATAAAACGGAGGACGTGTTCATGCTGCAGATGGTATTTTATGCTTTGTCTTCAGTGAAATCTTCCTGAAGATAAATCCATTGGTTTGCTTGTGTACTCTGAATGCTTGATAAATATTTAATGTCAAGCCTGCATCTTCCTTGGGGTCGCTAAGTTGAGCTCTGCTTTCCCAGAAACAGCCTGGCTCTTCCCTGCTCCATGAACCACATGTATATCCAGAACCTTCAGAAGAATCACCTTGGTATGACCCTGAGCCAGCCTGGGCAAATATGTCACCCACAGTGATGTCACCGATGGCTGCCCAAGCTCAGAGAGCACATGAGCCAGCCAAAGGGTTGTCCGCATTCACCAAACTCTCTAGCTGTTTCCTCATCCAATGCTTCTTATTATGCCACTTTACAGGAAAAGAAGACAAGATTGATAGGTCAGTCTCCCAAAAAGCAAGTAGCTAAACACTGGTGAAGCAGAGGTTAGGACCTACATGTTTCTAAATCCAAACCCATCGATGGGTACTTAAAAAATAAATAGACAAACAAGCAAACAGGTGGTAGATATCCATGATGGAATACTATTCATCTGTGAAAAAGATGAGCTTCTGCCTTTTGCACCAACATGGGTAGACCTGGAGGAAGACATGCTTGATGAAACAAGTGAGACCAAGAAAGATAAACACCATATGATTTCACTCATCTGCAGTATACAGACAAAACAAACAGATGAACTGAAGAAAACAAAAATAAACTTTTGGACTATAAAAACAAAGAGAAACATTTCATCACTCTTCATTTACCTGCAGAACAAAATGAGACAGCTCTCAGCTGAATGGAGGCTCCAGAACCTCACCCGGGCCACCTGCCTGTCTCTCTGCCAGGCATCTTCTGCCTGAGTCTCACACTGCAGAATGTCTGGGAGCAAGATAAAAGCACCTGCCTTGATAGCCTGAAGAGGGCCAAACGGGCATGTTGACCCATTGGACGGCTTGCTCCTCTTCCCCTGACATAGTTTCTCTCACCATGGAGCTGTCTCCTTGGTTCCCACTATTGAAAGCTACATCTTCAGGGAAAGGCTACCTCTCCCACTCGTCTCAGCAGGAGCGTTGTGCTCTGGAAGTGGAGTCAGGGTGTGCTTTGAAATGATGGAAGCCCCCTTCCCACCCCACACACCATGAAATCCCATCACATCTCACAGCTGCCTAGCCTGAAAGATCCTGGAGAGTCTGGATGAACTATTTTGAGCCTCTGTTGCCTCTGCTCAGGGCTGCCTGGCAGCCTGCGGTGACACGAGTGTTTTCTTGTCTCAAATTGTCACCTATCTTGTAACCAAAAGTGGGGAAAAGTGTCCAGTCCTCAACAATCAGCCATCCTACTCTCGCCATGGGCAGGTCCACCAGGCAGAGAATGAAAGGAATCAGCAGGGCTTTCAATTTTCCCAGCACACATTTTTGTTAAATGAGCTGCCCAGAACCACCATTTGTTCTTCAGAGTTACTCACGCTGAGATGACTCCTTACTTCTTGGAGCTGAAAAACTGAATTTAACAAGATGAATGGTGTGAACCTTGAGGAGCAAAGGAATAGGAGCGAGATGACTTATTTCTCAATTGCCAAATAAATTCGGACCCATTTATAGACCAACAGGTAATGGCTTGACTCTACAGGATCTCTTCAGATTGCCCTGATACTTAGAAACTTTTACAAGAGAAAAAGAAAATGTCTGTGTGTTACATGGGCCAATAAGAGGAAGTTTTCAGAAGTCAGGGAGTTAGTGAGTTTGTAGCAGTTGGCTGCCAAGACGCCATTCCATTCTTACTAGATGTGGTTCTCACCCTGCTCCCCAGGGCCAATGTTGCCTAACATTAACTGTGCCCAAGAAAGGCTACCTCGGCTACCTCGGCTGTAGGGGAGACCAGCATCTTGAAAGGAATTTCTGGGTGGTCCAGGGTGGAAGGACTATTTCTGGACCACTCAGAATACCCGATTTGTGCCCACCCTGCCATGAACTCTAAAGTTTGACTCTTGGATAAGACCATAGATTTTTTTAAAATAAGGTAGATTGTGAACTTATATTTACTTTGTTCCTCCCAGACCCCCTGAAAGGGTGGTAACAGTCAAAAGAAAAATGACAAAGCCTTCAAAAGAGACCTAGCTGTGCATGTTGGAAAACAGATGGACGAGTGCCAGATCCAGAAAGCTGACGCCTAAGCCAGCAGAGGGCAAAGACAGGCAGGAGAATGATTTTGCTTCAGAAAACCCAGAGTAGAAGAAACAGGTTCCCGCTGGGTGAGACCAAAAGAGGAGAGGAAGGCTGAAGATCGAAGAGGTCAGTTTATACACAAGTTTCCACTTTGCACAACCCTATAAGCGTGTCCCATGCCCTCCACCCTGGCAGAAGACTAAACATGCATTTTCGAGGAAGTAGAACAGAAGATTTCTGCTCCTGGGAGGAACAGATGCCAGCGGGGGATACTGTGTGTGTGTTCCCTGGAACACTGGTTATGTTAATGCTCAGCCTGAGCTTCAGGAGGGAGGCTGGGGTGGTCATTGCCTGTTATAGGGCTGCAAATACTCCCACCCATGTCAGTTTCAAGTGAACATCATCTCTGATCATAGAGTTGGGAAGAGATGCACATAATCAGCTGTCTGTGATCTGGAGCAAACTTACTCTGGAACTGCTGAAGATGCTAACATTGAGAAATCCAGTGGGACATCACACCCCAAACTGTGACATAACCTCTTCCTCCATTTTCTTCTTTTTTGATGCCCATTTTCAGCAGCATGGACGGTGCCCTAAAAGGAATAGATTGGAAGACATTTTCCTTAAGAATCTGGTGAGGTAAGACTTCAAATTACACTACAAAGCCATGATAATTAAGACAGCATGGTACTGAGATAAAAGCAGACACACAGACCAATGAGACCGAATTGAAAGTCCGGAAATAAAGTCACACTTGTATGGTCACCTAATCTATGACAAAGGGGCAAATATCATACAGTGGGACAAGGATAATCTCTTCAATAAATGGTGCTGAGAAAACTGACTGCTACATGCAAAAGAGTAAATGTAGACTACTCCCTCTCATCATACACAAAAACCAACTCAAAATGGATAAAAGACTTGGACATAAGAACTGAAACCATAAAATGTATTGAAGAAACATAGATGAAACACTCCACAACCTGTACCGCAGAAACATCTGCCAGGACACAAAGAAAAGAAAAGGAAGGAAAACATAAACTTCTAGGGTTATATGAAGCTAAGAAGCTTCTGCACTGCAAAAGAGACAATACCAAAACAGACATCCAACAGAATGGGAAAAAGAAATTGCACTCCACTCAACTGACAGGGGCCTGATATCAAAGATCCACAAAGAAGTCACACAACTTAGGAAAAGTGAAGTGAAAAACCCAGTCAAAAATTGGAGAGACGAGTTTAAAAGACACTTCTGTAAAGAGGAAATACAAATGACCAATAGTCATATGAAAAAATGCTCACCATCACTTATCATCAGGGAAATTCAAATCAAAACCACAGTGAGAGACCACCTCACACTGGTAAGAACAGCCTTTACCAAAAACACAGGCAACAACAAGTGCTGGCATGGATGTGGAAAGAAAGGAACACTCTTACACTGCTGGTGGGATTACAGACTGGTCCAGCGACTATGGAAAGCTGTGTGGAGGACCCCCAAGGGACTAAAAATGGAACTACCATTCAATTCAGGAATCCCACTTCTGGGAATCTACCCAAAGGACACCAAAACACTACTTCGAAAGGACAGCTGTACTCAGATGTTTATGGCAGCACTATTTATAATAACCAGGTTATGGAAACAACCCAAATGCCCCAAAACAGATGAATGGGTCAGAAAGTTGTGGTATGAATATTAACCATCAATCGAAAAAGACAAATTTGATGCAATTGAGGCAAATGTGATAACATGGATGGGCTGTGAAGGAATCATGTCAGCAGAAATAAGCCAGAAAGATAAACAGAAATACTGGATGATCTCACCTATATGTGGGGATATAGGGTAACAAAAGGAAAAGGAAAACTTAAAATTGTTAGCAGAACTGAAGCATAGAGCAAAGGGGGCGCTTAAAATCTGGGAAAGGATGGGTGCAAGACATTAAGATGATTGTTTATGGGTGACAAGGTGGTCAGTAACTTGGGATAGACAAGATGTAGTATGTGTGTGTGTATGTTTGTGTAATCAACTTAAAATTAGAAGGGGAAGGGAAATGAGGATAAGAAATGAGGGGAGAGGAAGGGGAGGGAAGAAAGGAAAGAAGGAAGAAAGGAAGGATCAAGGATCTGGTGAAGTGAAGGGAAATACAAGTGATCTAGCAATAGTTGTAATCATGGAAGTCCCTGTGAAACAACCAGTCAACTGCTATAAAAAGAATGCAGTCCGACAAGCCTGCACAGTGCTTTCTGCACTGCAGTGGCATTTTCCAGTTCCACTCATGTGAAAGGGGGTACCCCAAAATGGCCACTTCTTTTGAGAAATGAACCAACTTTAAAGTCAAAGGTGAGGACAAAAGAGAGGGGAAAAATTGAACTTTTAAAAGACATTGTAGACCAAGCACTTCAAAAAGATTGCAATGATTATTACATTCATGAAACAAGAAAAGAAAGTCTTTATAAAGGAGCAAAGCAGAAAGCAGAAAGGAATCCTAGGGGCTAAAAAAGGCATGATAGGAAAAGAGCAGTTGAGTTTTCAAACATATTCATTTGTACCAGGGGTACAGGAGAGGGAGGGAATAAATCTACCTGGAAGTAGCAGGGAAAAGCTATGTCTTGTTCTGCTCTGCCCCCTGACACATTACTCAGCACATGATATTGACCATATAAAGATTTCTTGAATGAGTAAGTGATGGAAAACCATGAATGGAAGGGTGGGTGGATGGATGAATGGATGGATGGGATAGATAAGCAGATTCGTGTAAAATTCACCTTTACTTATTAAGCACCTGATTCTAAGACTAAAAGGACTGTATGTGGGAGACTGTAAATACAATAGACTGAGTCCAAAAAGAAATCTTTGGACAGATTTGCTTCTGTAGCTTCTAGCTTCCCTAAGTGTAAGTTTGAGATGAGCCTCAACGACCAGAGGCCACATTTTTTTAAAAAAGGGCTCATTTTTAGAGCTCTTTGTTTACTTGGTTTAGATTTTAGGGGACTGGGACTAATTACACACATGTACTTTGGAGTATTTTTTTAGCTGTTTTTATTTACAACTTTCCTGTCCTGAATCATGTCATACTCCACTCATTCTCACCCTCTTGCTAAATCCAAGGTCGTTCTGTTTGCTGGAAAGGAAGTCATTTTTCTCTGTCTAAAAGACAATACAGCTATAAAGGGACAGATCTCGGTGATGGCATTGGCTCTGGGGTAAAAGAGGCTTCTAGAATCAAACTGTACTGTAACGGCAATGAGATGAACACACAGACACAATGAGGCAGACAAGCCTGTGAATCTGCTTGAAGGGCATCTCGCCAACATGCAAGACATCTTTGGAAAATCACAAACATCAGTTTCATTCCTTGGGTCTCTGCCTTGAACTCTCTCCATTCTGTAGGTGAGTGACTGGGACTGTACGTTCACCAAGGTCTGTACACAACAGGATTGATGAGGCAAGAGCAAGCCATGGGAGCCTGCCTCACCCCCATTATTCTCTGAGAACCCCAGGGCATCGCCAAAGGGGCGTGGCCTAGTTGTGGTCCAGGCTAGCCAGAATCCATCTGCTGGCTGCCCTCCCTCTCTCGCAGCCTGGGTGGCTGCCCTGGTGCTTTGTTGGAGCTGAGCAAACCATATTTATTGGCAGAAGCTTTTCATTCCCAAGGATAAAATCCTTGGAATGAGAATCCAGAATCTCAGCTTTCCAAAGTTGTTTTTATTAGCATGGAGGCCGCCAGAGATGAGTTGGCTCTGTAACCTGCTAGAGAGGGGTTTATTTTGTTTCACTCAACAACAGTTGACTTCTTTTTCTCTGTTTTGTTGTTGTTATTGTTGTTTTTCTGATACCAGAGTTCAGGCAAAAGCGAAGAGGCCACTTGTACTTGATTCTTCCCGTTGAGATGGACTATGTCTGCAAAGTTTGGACTAAGATGGAAGGTGAGATTTTCTGGGGTTGTTGCTAGGGAGCTGTTGGTCCAGGCTACCTGGGGGCTCTTGGTCCAGGCTGCCATTGGTCAGATTGTGGTCTATGGACAACACTGCTAGGGGCTCTGGGAAATAAGCATCCTACCTCCCTTCTAACAAATCACCAGGTGACTCGTGGACAGAATTTAGAAACACCAGTTCAATGTTCTTCCACTGCTGCCAGTCGAAATTCATTCCAATAGCACTTGGCCCTGGAAGGCAAGTTACTCCCCTGGGCTTCCTGCTGTGTGGTTGTTAAGGACCTTCCTCCAGTGACTGTCAGTGTTTGGCTCTATATACACCACAGTCAGCTGAGCTCCTTTTGCGACTAAGTTGTACCTCATCAGAGAGGGTGAAGACAGTCTCTGGTGGGTCTCATGCCCATGTTGGTTGTTACAGTCTGAAATTTCCATAGCCTGTTGGATCTTTCTGCTCGTCGGCTGACTTCGACACTCATCATCCCGAATTCAAAGAGTTTCAGGCAAAACGTGTGCAAATAATTCTCTTTTCATGCTAGTTACTGTTATAACTAATATCTATGAATGAACGAGGAAACTTAAGCATCACCTTGAAAGTGTCTGAAATATGCACTAATAATAGAGCCGCATTCTCCAGCCGATGGTGAGTCCTGTCAGCACAGCGAGAGGAGGCGAGCGTTGCTGATAGGACCGGGAGCTTACCAACACTTGATGAGCTGTGTCCTTAGCTGACCCAAGCTGTGCAAATCACCTGCAGTTGGCAGGCAGGCTTGCCCAGAGCTTGGGATTCATCTTTGAATAGTGAAAGGTAGTTTTTTCAGGAAGACAAAAGGCTTGTATTCAGACCCAGGGAACGCAGTCCGAGGGTTCTAACCAGCTGAGCTCGGTAGCCCGCAGACTCTGAGAATGAGCGTTTGGTGGGAGACCAGGAAGCAGACAGTTTTCTGAGCTCCCACCTTAGATGAGTGGAAACATGAGACACAAAAGCCGTGGCCCAGATACATGAGTTTTTGCAAAAAGGCTGCTCTGCTGTGCAGAGGGGAATGTATTTTCCAGTTCACACCTGTCCCTTTAATATGTGCATCTGTGAACAGGTTTTGCTTGGGGCTTAGGGCATGATGAGCTTGTCAGAGGCAGATCCTAATCCCCTGGATCTAAGCCAAGGCCCCACTGGAGTCTGGGCTCCTCAGTGTCCCTTCACTGTCCTCAAGACACTGTCAGAGTGGCTAGGGAGCAAAGAAAAGAACCTCATGCAGCTTACTGCCCGTGACCAGCCTGGAGAGGCTCGTGAATGTCACCTGTGCCCAGTTCGATTTCTTAGTCATTTACTTTAAGGCCTCGCCTAAGACAGATTCTTTTTTTTTTTTTTTTTTTTTTTGAGACTAGATCTTGCTATTTTTGCCCATGGAACTGCAGCCTCACATTGCCCGGGGTACCACAGACTCAAGCAATCCCCAGCCTCAGCTTCCCATGTAGCTGGGATTACAGGCATGCGCCACCATGCATTGGGACTATGTCTCACTACGTGCCTCTGGCAGAACTCAAACCTCAATCTCTGGCCCTGGCTTCCTAGGCTGCCGCTTACAGGCATGCACCACGATGCCTGGCCTAAGACAGGTTCATTCTTTATACCAAGCTGAGATCTGGACTTCAGCTTGAGAGTCAAAGCATTTGGGGGAAAGTGGGGAGAAAGCAAGGTCTTCAGCAGCTCAGGCTCCCCAGCTTTGGAGCTAGAGGGGAAGAGGAAGATGAGAGACTGCATCAACATCTCCAGCCACCACAACAGGCCTCAGCTGCATGGGTCAGGCTTGTGTGCTGAGGTGAAAAGGGGGAATGTGCTCTTCATTGAGAGGATTAAGGGGAGACAAAGCAATAAGCAGAAGCATCAAGGGTCAGTCAGTGCCTGAGGGGCAACACCTGTCAGGACCTGCCCCTTTCCTCATAGCTCCAGGCGGTATATTTAGGCAGGAGCAAGAAGGCAAATGAAGGTTCAGGGACAGGGGCTTCAATTCCTAAATGACATTCCTGCCCACAGAGGATGAGTGTTCCTGGCACTTCATAGCCTCGGACATGGTAGTTTCCAGTCTTAATGGTGCCGGCCACTTTTGGGTGGGGGGGGTGGTTATGAGATGAAAGCTCATTGTGGTTTTGATTTACATTTGCCTTCTAATAAGTGAGTTTGAGCATTTTTTTTTTTTTCATGTTCCTGTGGACCATCTGACTGTCTTCTCTGGAGAAGTGTCTATTTAGGGTGTTTGCCCATTTTTTTGACTGGGTGTTTTTGTTATTGAGTTGTACGTGTTCTTCATGTATTTTGAAAACCAACCCCTTGTCAGATGGGTGGTGTGCAAATACGATCCCCAAATCCGTTAGTGGCCATTTTGTTTCTGTGGTAGTTTCTTTCTGGATATGAAAGTCTTTTAGTTTGATGTAGTCCCATTTGTTTATTTTGTCTTTTGTTTCCCTCCCTGCTGGAGTTACATCCCTAAATAGATCTTCACGGTTGATGTCTAGGCTGCTGTATAGCCTATTTTCTTTTATGTGTGTGATGTTTTCAGGTCTTACATCCAAGTCTTTAATACATTTTGAATTAATTTTTGTGTATAGACTTAAATAATGGCCTACTTTCTTCGCCCCCTCCCCTTTTTTTCCAATGTGGCCATCCAGCTTTCCTAACAATATTTACTAGAGAGCATTTCCTTTCTTCACTGTGAGATCAGAGCAGGTGGAGGTAGAGGAAACCTTTGCATTGCGATGTTTCCAGTAAGTGGAGGTGCTGGTGTGCAAGCCGGTGCTGCTGTATTCTTGCCTGGGGTTTAAATGATGCTTTAGTCTCATCTGGTGTCATTGCCAACAACAAATTCCTTTCTACTGACGGTGTTGCCTTTGCCTGGAATACCTGTCACCATCTACACACACACTGACACACATCACATATCTACCATGTACGCATGTGTACACACACAGGCAAATGTGCTGTGTGCATGCATTGCATGCATGTCACATGCACCGGCACACACCATGCACACACACAGTGTCTTCCCTCACAGCAGTTCCTTTCACCCATCAGAACACAGACCAGCTTCTGCCCTCTCTGTCGAGGGAGTCACTGTTATAGATCTCATCCCACTTTGTGGAATGTCACCTCTTTGGCACAGGGTCCAGTGAGGATGTAGTTAGAGGATGTCACCCCGGAGCAGCGCAGCCCTGGGTCCAGTGTGCCTGGTGTTGTTGCAGGAAGAGGAGACGTGCACACAAGCAGGAGACTCAGTGTGATGACGCAGATGCAGAGGGAAGATGCCACGCAATCCAGGAGGCAGAGGTTGGAGAAACACAGCCACAACCCAAGGAATGCCCAGGGTGCCTGCCACACCACAAGCAATGGGTCATATATGGAAGATCGGATAGGAGTCTACCCAAAGGCTACAAAAACTCTAATCCTAAAAGACACCTGTACTTGGATGTTTATTGGAGCACTATTTACGAAAGCATTATGGAAGCAGCCCAAATGCTCCAAAATAGACGAATGGTACAGAAAGTTGTGGTCTATGTGCACAATGGAATATTATTCATCAGTCCAAAGAGACAGACTTATGTCATTCACGGCAACATGGATGGAACTAGAAGGAATCATCTTAGTAGAAATAAGCCAGAAAGAAAAAGAGATATAATGAACAGTCTCACTTCTATGAGGGATATAGGGAAAACAGCCAAACAGACAAGAAAAATTTAAAACTAACTCAGCAAAATTGAAGCATGGAACATGAGAGGGGGAGGGGGAAAGCGGGAGCAGGAGAGGCACAAAAGATTAAGACGATGGTTCATGGGTGATAAGGTGGTGGGAGAACCCCGGGGTAGATAACAATGTAAAATAAAATAATAGTTCTTAAAAAAAAAAAAAAAAGGTACAGCAGACTATCCCTTTGGGATCTCAGAGTGCTTGGCCCTGTGAACTCCTTGACCTTGGATTTCTGGTCTCTAGAATGTCTAGAGAATAAGTTTCTGTTGAGTTTGAGCCAATCAGGTTGTGATTCTGGGTATCATGGCGCCACAGGATGCAAGCAGCAACCATTCTCAGGCCTGTGTGCTCAGCTACTCCGTGCTCCTCAATCTGAATATACTCTCCTAAGACTATCACACAGGCATCCTGAGGGGCTTCTTGGGTGTACCCCTAACTTGGCCCTGAGAGGGGCTCAAAGGAGACCTGGTGCCCTGCTTTTGTAACCAAAACGTCCCGCCACAGAACCCGGCTCGCAGAGCCACTTAATCCATAAGAATGAGCTGGTGAATGAGCAGTTGGTGAGGTTCATGCACAAGGGGAAAAGATGCAAATGCTTAAGTTTGGGCAAAGCGCAGCACAAAGAGGGGGTGAAAACTGCAGCCTAATGGAAACTTTTTTTTTTAAGTAGCGCATTCATTTCTACATGCTTCCTCTTCCACAGAGAGCCAAACATAAGCACATTTTTACAATTAAAAAGCAGGTGATTAAAGTTTCCTGTTTCCAACTAATGCCAAGAGAAAGAATGTCCCTAAGTTCCAGCAAACCCCAGTTCAGCTGCTCCTCCCGTTGGGACGCCATCCGTGGCCAGCTCTCCTTGACCACATACAAAGGTCTAGTGTGGGCTTCCCGGGGCAGGATCAGGCGGTTCTCATTAAGTTCCCACACGGAGGGAAAGAAACCAAGATCTATTTCCAAAACAAACTCCAAGGGGCTATGCAAAAGCACAGCCTGAGGGAAATGAGGAAAAATGAATGTTTTTATAATAATCCGTTAAAAGGGGAAATGTCACCTTAATTTAATTGGGGCTTTGCTATTACATTTCTTCTCTGTGACATAGTTAAACTCTATTATCTAAAGCACTGACCCAAGATGAGCTACTTTTTCTCAAAAAAAAAAAGTCTTCCTGACATCATTTTTCCAATGTCTTTTGTGAGTCCTTTGGTTCTGAATTAATTATTCAAAGGGAGAGTGAGTCAGAATTTCAGTTGGAAGGTTTGGAGCAGGAACAATTTGGAAAGCATATGCAGCCTTGTAGTATAGATGTGTTCCTAGAATATATTTTCAGTGTTTTCATTATAAAATGAAGGCAGAGAGGAAACATGAAGGATAGACTCAGCACTCAGACCCTCCCCCAGAATCAGTGCTGTTTGTCAGCACCCAGGACACCGTGTTTATTATTTATTGAAATGAGGCACTTGCTTTAAGGATATTCACCCTCTCATCGTCTTGCTTTCTCTTTATATAGTTCATACTGACTGTTACACATAGAGTGTACTTCTAGGTATGAAGCCTTTTTTTGGTGAGATTTGTCTTAGATTGATTAATCCATCACTTGACAGATGATTGATTGATGTAATAACAAATATTGTCACTATAGTGCACCCATCACCAAGTCACCCATAATCTACCACCATAATCCATTGTGCTCCCTCCCCTCTCTCCTTATCTTTCTCTCCCCCTTCTGTCCCCTTCTGGATGATTTTGTTCTGTAGTCAGCTTTCAAGGATGTTTTTAAGCTTGTCTTTATATGACCCTTAGCTTAGTTACTCATATCAGTAACACCATCTGGCATTTATCTTTCTCCTTCTGATTGATTTCAATTAGTGTTATCTCTTAAAGCTCCATCCATATTACCACAAATGGCATGACTTTATTTGTTTTGATTGCTGAGTAATATTCCACTGTCTCTAAGGACCACATCTTCTTGGTCCACTCATCTGTCATGAAGAGTTTTGAAGTCTCTTTCCAAACCTGGGGACTGTAACATATTACCTTGTTAGTCTTTTCATTGAAAAAAAAAAAAGTCAATTGTACTTGATCTCTCTATGACTACTGTTTATCAGTATTTTAGGAGAAGTAGCAAGAAACCCCCTTCTGATCATAGAGTATAGTTGCTATAGAAACACAAAGAAGCAGTATGTTAGAGATCTAATAGGAATGGAGTTTTGCCTGAGTCTCTGGGATATGAAAATGGTATGCTGTGTTGGTAAAAACAATAGGCTAGACCACATAGTGATTATTTTTAACTTAGGAGATGTATTAATTAGGATGCTTCTTTACAGATTGAGTAAATTATCAGAGAACCCTTGAGTTTCATAAATGTCCACAATCCTTTTAGGGAATCTATTAAAATGTCCATATAGAGGTGGATGCCTTTCATCTCCATCTTTATTCCAAGTGTGAATGAAACAGATAGATAAAGCATAAGACATCCATTTCCCCCTGGTTTGGGGTAATTCAGACCCTCCAGCATGCAAATTTGGAGAAACCCCAACTTTCTGAGGATTGTGCTACCATAAATGAGGTGTTCTATTCAGATTGTTGAGCTCTGCTCGTAATCACAGAGTTGAGAGAAGAGACATGCCTTGAATGTTGCCTGGGAGAGAATAAGTGCTGAGGTGTATCTGTGCAAGAGGCAGCCACCTACCTTCTCAAGAACAGTCATTAACAGAATGAGACAGCAAGGAATCACTTCATTTGAAGCCTCAGGAATTGAGACCAATTGCTGAAATAACAAAATCACAGTATACGTGGAAGGGTAGCTTTTGTCTAAAGAGAAAAGTAAATCAAATCTTTGTCACAATTGCCTTTTTATTATGACTGTCACTTACATACGCCACCATGTCACGTTAGTATTCAAACATGGAAAGAACATGATGTACTTTTGTTCAAAGGTGGATCTGAGAAAAGGGAACTAGAAAGTAGAAGCTATCATAGGAAAACCTTTAAAAAAAGGGGGGGAATAAAACATTGAAAAAAGTTTATAGGAAATGAATTCATTTTATAAAAGTCTATTTCAGCATTTTTAAGAAAGTAATATTAATCTTAAATTGAACTCACACACTTAATATCTTTATAAATCAGTTCGTGTAACATATTTGGATAGGCCTTAACTAAATTTTTTATTTAATAATAGAGCTGGATATGAACAAAAGAATTTCAGTCTCTGTGAATCATAGACATGGTCTTAGAAGTAATGTTTTTCCTATTTTTCCAGGATTCTTTGCATCACAATGAGTAGAAACTATTTTGAAACACGAAACTGAGGGACAAGGACATCCCTCCATGTCTCAGAAAGTGTCTTCTTTACTTGTCCCTTAAATCTGTATATTTGAAATCAGGTCAAAAAGGAGGGTGCAAGAGCCCTCCAACTTATAAGCCACAGGTCTGTATCACCTGCATGTAGCAGTTGCCACTCAAAATGCAGTTTAGCAACAGGATTTATTAACAAGAGAGTTCAGCAGGGAAAACAAAAAGTCCTTAAAGCCACAAGTGGCTGTTATCTTACCCCAGTCACCATTCTCAGTCCCAAAGGCCCCAAAGACACAGCCAAGATGGTGCCATTTGCCCCTCCGAACCTCAGAGGTTGGCACTCTACAAAGTCCAGTCCTTTCTCCGGCATCTATTCTTTGCTTCTTTTCTCTCAAGCGTTCCATGCTGCTCTATTTCTCGAAGGCTCTTCAAACTTCTTCCACAATTGCTGATGCACAAATCAGCTTTCCAAATCCCTGGCCATCTCCAGCTTTCTATATTACCTTGCTCCAATGCCATACTACTCCACACTGCCAGATACCATGGCTCCTCTTCACCTCCAGCTCACTCTTCCAGGTGGCTTTTGCCCAGCCTGGTCACTTGGGCTACTCTTTTACCCACCTACCGTTCTCTCCTCTCCCCAGAAGTTCTTTCTCTCTCCTCTCCCCAAAGTCTTTGTCTTCCACTAGTCTCTGCTCCTTCCTTTTTATCCCCCTGCTTGTGGCCCCACTTCCTGTTCCAACTGCTACTTCTGGCAGTTTAACTGCCACACCTAGTGGGGTAGGGGCTAACTGCCACTACCCAATGGGCCCACTGGGCGAGGACACCTTGTTAACTGCCACAAGGTGGAGGAGAGGGGCACCCAGTTTCATATTTGTCAGATCTAAAGTGAACTAATTTCTTCCTACATCAGCACATATTGTGACAGGAAAATAAAAGACAGATGCTCCAAAATGTTTGTTGATGTATGCTTTAATTAAAAAGAAAAAGTGATCCAGAAGTTTAAAAAGAATAGCTTCAAAGCTCATCAAACACAATTAATCTCCAAATTAACTTTTATTTCCCTTGTGGCTCCCCAGAATTATCAACACATGAAGAAGAGCAAGGCAGAAAGAACAGATATTATGTAAATAAAAGAGACAAGAAATATCACGTAAATATTGCACTCCCCACTCTGTCCCCCTCTCCTACCCCTCGCCCTATTGAACAGCCATCACTTAGTACCCTAGACCACTTTTACTTTATTTTCCTGCACCCCTGCTAGAAAGCAAACTCTTTGAGGGCATGGATTTGTGTATATTTCATTTTGTGGTCTATCTTCAGTTCTTGGTGCCTGACACATAGTAGGCACTTTGTAAGTGTTGGTTGCTGTGAGTAAGCCTAATAAAGCTCTGTAGATACCCTGCAAACACATGAAAGCTCAGAGCCCCAATTTCCTACCAGCACTTAATCAGAACTGAATGTGGCTCTGTGTTTTCTAAATGACAGCCAGGTCATGCGTTACTGAAACAATAATCTAACATTTCGGTGGCACTTAGGCAATTTACAAAGTGCTTTCTCTAATGTTGTCTCATCCATCTCCCAGCAGCCTCTGTTTTTTTCTATTCTCGTCATGTCAGACAGAAGGTTATTGATTCTCAGGCAGGTGAAAGGATTTGTCCCAAATCACCAAAGGTCTAAAGCACAGGAGCCTGGTGTGAAGCTACCTCCTCTGAAGGTGTGTTTGTCTTTGTCGGCTCTCCCTTTGTTTCTGGGCCCCTCCCAGACTTCTCTGGGCTGCCCCAGCCTGCCATCCATGCAGCGGCCAGTAAATGGCACATAGGTACCAGTGACTTATGAAAACATCCAGGCCAGAGAGCTGAAAGGTCCCTAATTTCAACTAACTCTTATGTGAAAACGGTGTTTGTGTAGTTTTCACTGGACATGACTTTTTCAAATGAAACAGAAGGGGGATGACAGTCTCAGGTGGTTTCTTTCCTTTTATCCCTATCTCCCAAGAACAGATTCAAAAGAAAACAGTGCAAAATGTGTCAGACTCTCTGCTGGATATGGAGAATGGAGCAGTGAACAAAAGGACTTAACAAAATGTTTTCTATGGAAAAAACCCAAAATAGGGAAAACCTCCCAATCTTGATAAAGAGTCCAAAAAGCCTACAGCTGACACCATACTAAATGGTGAGGAGTGGAAGTTTTCCCCCAAGAATCACTTAGGAAGGAAAGATTTTCCTTCTCTTTACACCTTTCCAGCATTACACTGGAAGTTCTGGCTAACGCAGCAAGACAAGAAAAAGAGTAAAAGGTATGCCAGTTGGAAAGCAAGGTATAAAACTGTATTCACAGAGGACATAAGTATCTCTGGAAAATTCAGGAGAATGATTTTTAAAAGAACTCTGAGAACTGATAAATGTTTATAGCAAGAATGCAGAAGATTAATTTACAAAATCAATCACTTTTCTATATACCAGCAAAAAACAAGTGAAACTTGAAGCTAAAATAAAATACCCACTTATCTTAGCACCCTCAAAATGAAATACAGAGATACAAATTTTATAAAATATGTAAAATATATAAATGAGAAAACCTACAAAACTCAGATGAAAGAAATAAAAAAACAACTGAATTAGAGGCAAGAGATCCTGTAATCATGGCTAGGAAGACAGGATATTGTCAAAATGTAAAATCTAGGCCAGGCATGGTGACGCATGCCTGTAAACGGCAGCCTAGGAAGCCACAGCTGGGGCCAGGGATCACGGTTTGAGTCCTGCTGGGGCATGTAGTGAGACCTAATCCCAAAAACTTAGCTGGGGATGATGGCGCACACCTGTAATCCCAGCTACCTGGGAAGCTGAGGCTGGGGATTGCTTGAGTCTGTGGTACCCCAGGCAGCGTGAGCCTGTGGTTCCACAGGCAAAAATAGCAAGACCTAGTCTCAAAAAAAAAAAAAAAAAAAAAAAAATATATATATATATATATATATATATATATATATAAAACATCATTGCCTACTCCGAGGTTCTCCCACTACCTCATCACCCGTGAACCATCTTAATTTCTTGTGCACATCCCTCCATCCTCCCATTTTACCCTTCCCTCTGTCCTGCTCTTTGCTTCAGTTCTGTTGACAATTTTAATTTTTCTTGTCCATTTGTTTGTTTTCCCTATATTCATCATATAAGCGAGACCATCCAGTATTTCTCTTTTTCTTTCTGACTTATTTCTGCCAACATGATTCCTTCTAGCTCCATCCATGTTGCTGCAAATGACATAAGTTTGTCATTTTTGATTGGTGAGCAATATTCCATTGTGTACATAGACCACAATTTTCTGACCCATTCGTCTGTTATGGGACATTTGGATTGTTTCCAGATCCTGGCTAATGTAAATAGTGCTGCGATAAACATCTGAGTACTGGGGGCCTTTTGAATTAACGTTTTTGTATCCTTTGGGTAAAATCCCCAGAAATGGGATTAATGGATCGAATGGTACCTCCATTTTCAGTAGTTGCCTCCTTGGTGTTTCCCCCAAACGAGTTGGAAATTACGTGCAAACCAAAACCTGCACACAGTGTTGAATGCAGCTTTTTTCATTGTTGCCGAAACTAAGAAGCAAGCAAGACATCCTTCAATAGGTGAATGAATAAATAATTTGCGGTATATCCAGACAATGGAGGATTGAGGGCTAACAAGAAAGGATCTATCAAGCCATGAAAAGAATTGCATAAATGCCTATGACTCAGCGAAAGAACCCAATATGAAAGGACTGCATTTTCTATTCCAACCATGGGACATTCTGGAAAAAACAAAATTATGGAAACAGTATAAAGTTCAATAATGTGAGGTAGGGACTGTGGAGGGAAAGGAGGTACTTGTGTTTCACCCATTCTAACAAGTGCTCCAGGCTGGAGTGGGGGGAGGGGGCAGATGCTGACGATGGCGGAGGCCATGTGTGTACACACACATATGTCTACGTGGAGAGTAAATGGGGAATCCCTCCAACTTTGCTGTGCATCTGAAACTGCTCTACAGCACTTCTTAATAAACACACACAAACAATATGATGATTTTGTTTCTACCAATGTTCGGGCACTTGTCCAAATGTCTCCAACAAGACATAAATTAGGTTGGATATTTTGCAGAAAACAAGATTTCTCTGTGTTCATAGTTTTCTGAGAAACTCAGGCTAGCCAAAGCCAAACATTTTACTGTATTTTGAAAGTCTTTTGTGTCCTTAAATGGCATCATGAATGCAAAATGACCATGTTAATTGTCTTTTGCATTTAAAGTTCTCCATCTTTCCTGGAATTGTTGGTTTGGACATGAAAAGCTCAAGATAGGAAATGTAGTAAGAGAACCAACAGGCTTCCTTCCACACTATTTCTGCATCCTGCCTTCCCGTTGGTGGTTGGGGTTCACCATCCTCAAACTAAATCCAGAGAATGAATACACTTAAACAGGGTTTCCCTGTTCTGCAGGGTTCCTGGCTGCGGAGGTTCAGGGAGGTCATTTCTCTGCAATGTTGTCACTCTGTCTGATGTGACTCTCACCACAGAGCTCCCATGGTGCATTCAGTTTTATGACTTTAATCCAAGTGAGATGGCTCCAACTTAGCATATTTTGGAAAAGAAATCTAATTGCTAATCAAGAAGCCTCTGGTCATTCTTCACTTACAATCACATCGAGCAGCAATCACCCAAATTAGTAGAACTCCACTACTCAGGTTCTCCTAATTTGCACAGTGGCTGTTCTGGTCATTCTGACACTGCCCATTGGAGGGTTAGCCTGACCCGTTTTATCTGGAATACTTTTCTGCAACATTGATGACAGTGTCCTCCCTCATCCGAGCTCATGCTAAATTTTAAGTGCTGGGAGACAGTTCAGAGAACCGCACAGGTGTGTGAGGACGGTTCAAGTGTCTGTGGATGGTAACTGGTAACTATCACTCCTATTTACTGAACCAACGCTGACCCTTCCATGTGCAGGTGCTTCCATGTGTTACCCGCAGGGATAATTACGGAACACAGTTATCCCCAGAAGGAGTAATTCACCCAAGGTTGCACAATGGAAGTGCTGCAATGAAAATGTAGGTCGACCAGCTCTCCAACCTTACACAGAACTGGAATGCCCACCCCAACCCCAGGATTTTCTTAAGTTCTAACATACCCACTTAATTATCATAGTTAATGCATCACACTTAGCATTCAGCGTTACGCAGGCGTTATTAATGCTTAGAAATGATCCCACTTGATACTAACAAGTAAGATGAGATCCATTATTATGGACCAAGAGTCTTGCCTAGAGTCACTTAGAATTCGATATCCTTTAACCTGTTGCCAGTGACCTTGCTGATAACCATTGTTAGTTATATTGACATCTCAGCTAACAAATCCTTTGGAAGATAGTTTCACAAAATTGTTACAACGGCACATTTTTCCGTGAAATGACTTCAGTGTATTCATGAGTACACACAATATACCCCCCACATGCACACTTGCCTACTTTATATTCCTTTCTTGAAGTCTTTGCCGTATGAATCATTTAGATTTGAATGGTACCATGCCAAATAGAGCCCATCTGTCTACAAAGACTGCATCTAGAATCCCCATCTTTCCCCACCAAACAAGTCTACATGGATTCCTGTAGACATCAGATCAAACCGGATGTGAAAGGAGTCAACTTGTGCACAATTCATTTGCTGCCTGCCATTGCATTTTCATTGGACCACTCCAGGCTGAGGGTGGAGCTTATTGGGGGGGGGGGAGGGCAGGATCGTCAGTGGTGTGAACTCTAAAAAGCTATGCATTTCTTCCAGGTCCCTCCCATCTAGCCCTGGGCACATTCCTCTCCTGTCTTGTTCTCCATGCAAAGTGCCAGCAATCTATTTAGGGTAGAGCTCTTATTTGGATGTCAAATAAAACTGATTGATTTTATGATTCTGTAAAGGTTACCTCAAAAGGTGAGATCATTTCTGCTGCAGAGAAGCACCATAAATCCAGGCTCTTTGTGACAAGTCTTGTCCCTCTGTAGGAAGATGGATTCTTGAATCTGCATCTAATCCTAGAGGAGACAAGCACATTTTCCACTGGACTTGGCTCAGAAGCTCCTGCTCTTTAAATATCAGGGAAGCTTCCATATGTGGAGATGGCCCCCATTACTGTTGTCAGTGTGTCCAGAGTAATGCCATGAGGATGAAAATGTGACCACCAGACAGTTCCAATGGCAACATGAAGCAATGCATCTCACATGGGTCGATGACCTGATACCAGCAGTGAAAACCCAGACCATGTTGCCTTCAAGTGATAGAGAAGTTCAGTGTGTCAGGAGGTCTTTTTGGCAAATGGAAGATAGAAACAAATGAGAGGATGGGATGGCAAATGGAGAGATGGTGAACATGGTGAAGTGAGGGAGGAAAGGGATATGTGTATGTATGTGTATGTGTACATGCCCTAAAAATAAAGCAATGATGACTGGGCTATGGTGCATGGTAATCAAAAGCAGGAGAATCCACTGAGCTTGGTTGCTTTCCATTCTAGTCTCCTGGTATTACCACAGACAGGACAGTTACTTAAAATCTGAAGGACTCTTCTCCAAAGAGGATATACAAATGGCCAACAGGTATATGAAAAAAAAAATGCTCAACATCACTAATAATCAGAAAAATGCAAAGCAAAGTCACACTGAGATATCATCTTACACCAGTAAAAATGGTCCATATTAAAAAAAAGGGGGGGGGGCAACAAGTTCTGTCGTGGATGTGGAGAGAAAGGGGCACTTCTACACTGCTGGTGGGAATGCAGACTCATTCAGCACTATGGAAAGCTGTGTGGAGAACCCTCAAACTATTAAAAATGGAATTGCCATTCAATCCATCAATCCCACTATTGGAAATCTACCCAAAAGTCACCAAAACACTCATTCAAAAAGACGCCTGTGCTGGGATGTTTATCGCAGCACTGTTCACAATAGCCAGGATATGGAAACAACCCAAATGTCCCCAAACTGATGAATGGTTGACAAAGATGTGGTCTATGTACACAGTGGAATGTTACTCTGCCATCAAAACCAATAAATGTGAAGCATTATTGATGACAAGGATGAACCTAGAGGGAATCCTATTAGCAGAGATCAGTCAGAAAGAAAAAGACAGAAACTGGGTGGGCTCACCTATGGGATATATAGGAATAACAACAGGATAAGAAAAAGTCAAAATAAGCTAACATTGGAACTGGGGCAAGCAGTAGGGAAGGAGGAGGGGGAGGGAGAAATCAGAGAAGGGAGGAGCACAAGATGAGGGTTCAAGGGTGATGGGGGGAGCCCTGGGAAACGCATTGATGCAATATAATAATTATATACATATATACACATACATATAAGCATAAATAAGTAAACAGCAAAAAAAAAAAAAAGAAATTTGAAAAAATCATGTGACAGGATCTGTGGTGATGCCTTGTGTGCAGGTTCCATTGGCTACACAGTTGTCCACAGGGCAGAAAGCAGCTTCTGCTCTCCAGGAACAAGACTGACTTAATCCACCAGCAAGCGGACTTTGGCTTGGTTTTTCTGAATGAGTCGCTGCCCTGCAGGCTTCTGAATTCCTGGTCTCCCTGGCCAGGTTCAGGCCCTGCAGCCACCTGCCTGTGTGCTCCACCCTCTCTTCAGTACTTAAGGCTTAAGTGAGGTCTTAATATCCCAGTCAGACTGTGTCACTCCTTCTCCTTTAATCCCCTGAAGTAGCATCAAAAGACCAAAGAATCCAGGCCTGTCTGGACTGCCCAGCCTCCCTCCATCCACTCCCCGGCCTCCTGCCGACTCCTCTGCTCTAGAATCTCCACTCATGGCAGCCACTTCTCACCACCACACTCTTGAAATATCTTCCCCTCCTGTCTTTCCCTGGCTGACTCGGAACCATCCAACATTCAACTCGGACCTCAGTTTCTCCAGGAATCTTGTTTGATTCCCAGTGTTTGGGATCCTGCTGGGTTTCCTGGCTGCTCTCCACATCCCTGGGCCTAGTTGCTCAGCAGTCTTTTCCCATCATCTGCTGCCTCTTTGGAAAGACTTTGAAAGCAAGTGCTCAATGCCGCGTGTGGCTGCGCACACGGGCCTGTAATGAAGTGAACGTAGCTTTGCTTTTCTCTGTTCAATGTGAAACACACAGCTAAGGATAGTTTCTCTGAGGGAAAGTGCAGTGTCCTCATGAATTCACGCTGCTCTGGACATGTGTTGGCAGGTGGGCAGGGCTTATGCAAAAAGACACACAAGAGAAGGGAAACAGGAGGGTGTTCAGGAAGAAATAGCCTTGAACCCCTACTCTAACCTGCTTATTTCTTTATCTCTCGCTATGCCCGGTTCTTGCTGTCCTCCTTCCAGTCATACAGGAGAGTTGATGTTTCTCTTATTATTATTAAATTTATTTATTTTTATATATGTTTCACATCTTATCCCCAGGGATCACTCACCACTTTCCCTCCCTGACTGCTCCCTCTCATCTCCCACCCTCCCTCCCCACCCCCAGTTATGTTTGCTGTTAGCTTGTTTTGACTTTTCCTCCTGACCTTTTGCTTGTTTTTCCTGTGTCCCATATATTAGTGAAACCATTTGATTTCTGTCTTTTTCTTTCTGACTTGTTTCTGCTAATATAACATCTTCCAGGGTCATCCATGTTATCATAAATTCATCAAATTTGTCATTTTTAATTGATGAGTAATATTCCATTGTGTATATAGATCACATCTTTTTCATCCAGTTATCTGTCTAGATGACCCAAACAACATTTGGGTTGTATCCAACCTATAAATAGTGCTGCCATAAACATCTGAGTACAGGTGTCTCTTTGTGCAAGTAATGAGGTCTTCTTGGGGTAAATTTACATATTCCCAGAAGAGTGATTGATGGGGTCAAATGGTAGTTCCATTTTCATTAGTTTGAGGGTCCTCCACACTGCTTTCCATAGCAGCTGAACCAGTTTATATTCCCAACAGCAGTGTAAGAGTGTTCCTTTCTCTCCACCTCCACACCAGCACTTGTTGTTACCCTTTTTTTGATGTGGGCCATTCTTACTGGTATAAGGTGGGATCTCATTGTGGTTTTGATTTGCATTTCCCTGATTACTAATGACATTAAGCATTCTTTACACGTGCCTGTTGGCCATTTGTATTTCTTCTTTGGAGAAGTGTCTTTTCAAAAATACATTTCATGAATTTGTGTGTCATCTTTGCACAGGGCGCATGGTAATCTTCTCTATCTTTCCAATTTTAGTATACGTGCTGCCAAAGTGAGCAGTGGTGTTTCTCTTGACTGAGGTTTATCACTTCATCATGGGGTCCAGTCTTTACTTGCTCACAAGGGGGCTCATTCCACTGTGTGCTCCCCCCCATCCTGAATTCCCAGATAACTGAGGCTCCCCATGAGAATTCAAAGATTCTCCTGCCTTGGCACTCCTGATTAAAGATGGTAGAGAGGATATAAGATGTGCCTCCGCTTCCTTTCTTATACCTCGAAGAATAAAGGACAAGAAATGGCCCAGAAGCAGAGGACAGTGAGGAACAGGACAGAAGTCTAGAATGGTGAGCAAAGTCAGTCCCATTGAGAAGGTGGAAAGAGGATGGAAAGAAAAGATGGAAAGATGGATGAAGGATGGATGACTCAGCAAAAGGGAAAATGTTGAAGCCATACATCGACCTATAGAACAGCCAGAAGCAAATTGATCTGCACTGCTGATTCCAGCACACAATGTAGTATAAGAGTCCTGAGGTAGCTTACAAAGCAGGTGTATAATGTACAAATGGGAGGCAGGATTGGCTACATCAGAAGCGGACTCCTCAGTTTTGACACTACATATGGAGCATCGAAAATAGCTGAGAGATGTGTCTTAGATAAAGGAACAATTTTATCTTTCTTGTCCATCTCTGGCACACCAGAGATGGTGACCGGCAAGTCTTTCATCTGTGACAGCAACCCTCTCACCTCACCACTCCTTACCCAAGACCTTGATCCCTCACACCCTGGGGGTGCTGTGGTCGTCTGCTGATAACTCCCACCTTTATGAACGTTGATGAATCTTTTCCATTATACTTTGTCATCATGAATCAATCTTGTGGGGGAGGCGCTCAAAAGAACACAACCCCCTAACTGACACATAGCTGGACCCTGGGGCAACGGGAGGCTTCTCATCTCCCTCCTCTGGGAATGCATGTTCCCAAAGGCTGCTCCAAGGAGACAGCCTTGAATATGTAATATTGAGGACATGTGAGTCGCCTACTTCACTAAATGCAGTTCAATCCTTTATAAAACCTTGAGATTTGAAAAGAGGTTGTTGCAGAAAAATACTCAATTCAAATACGAGATGATTTCACTCACATGGAATATAAAGAGATAAACAAAGGGCCCAATAAAACTGAACCAAAACAAACCCTAGAGCTCTGACTGCAAATTGAGACTACTGCTGCACAGTGGGTGGGAAAGAAGGCAGGGGGAACAAAGGTGAAAGGGGGCCCCATGACAGGGGTGGAGGACTGTGGGTGCTTTGGAGGTGGGTGGGGTGTGGTGTGGTGACACACATCCTAGGAGCTGTGGACTGTACTGCTCCATCGTATGCAGTGTTGCGAATCAAAGTTGCCTCCATTTTAATGAAAAAGAAAATGGTCCACCTTAGTGAACTGCCTCTTCCTGCAGTCTCTCCATGCCATCTGTGCACGTGGGTCAGCTTCAGATGGCTTGTGGGATGCCCTGTAACTGTCTGCAGCAAACTATGTTGCCACTAGGGAAGTGGACAAATTGCCAAACACCTTTTCTTAGTATGGACGTATGAATAAAGAAGGAATAAGTAACACATGTGACCCAATAGTCCTTAGATAATGACTGTGAGCCAACATGAAGGCCCTAAAACAACTGAGGAAATTTGCTAGCTTGAGGGGCAGAGGCAAAACCCATAATGCAGGGAAAGCAGACTGTGAGAATAGGGGACAAAAGGATAAAAGTTATGTCATGTCCTTATGGAGAAGTAAGGGAAGCCCTGGCAGCAAGGAAAGAACAATTGGAGACCATCAAAATGGAACCTCTAAAGGATAAGTAGATCTTGAAACTTAGAAACCATTCTAGTACAAATCAATAGCTTTGTCGAAGTTTCAGAAGGTAAAGTTCAGGATAGAGTAGAACAAAGTTCAGCGGACATAAAGTAGAGAGGCCAAAAAGAAGAGGCAAATATAAGGAAAGATCAGTTACTTGATCTGTCCAGATATAAAGGATTGAGAACAAGAAGAGAAGAAAATTAGTGTGAAGATCTAACAGGAATATTTTTCCAATATGAAAAGGAAGGTGTTTTTTGGAAATGCTCCAGAAGGATTGAAAATATAAACAAGACGCATTATTGTTAACCTTTAGAATACTAATAATAAAAATATAATCTTGAAAGCTTTCATTAGATAAAATGTGCTATATACAGGACCAGTTCCAGCAAAAGCTAGAAAGAAGTGGAGCATTGTCTTCAAATCCTGATGGAAAGTGATTTTTCACCTAGAATTCTCCAAGAGGAATGACCAATGAAGTGTGACCCTAGATTACATCCATTTGTATACACTTGGAATATTGGAAGTTTATCTTGTGTGTCTTCATGGAAAGCTGCTGCTCAAAGTGGCATGATGAAAATGAGACAGTGAACCAAGACGAAGAAGAAGAAGAATGGGACATCAGAGGCTTCAACAAGGAAAGAGACTGTGGGAATTAACCCCCAGGATCCTAGCAAAGAAAATGTCCAAATAATCGACCATCGGCAGGAGACAGGAGAGATATCTACAATATGAGGGAAGAATTAATATCAACACAAAGCAATGTAATGAAAAAACAAACTACACAGGAAAGAAAAAACCATGAGTCGAATTTGTGACTCAACTTGTGAAATTTATACAGTAAGCATTTAAGCAAAAAATTATTATATACTGTTCCGGGGAAAGAAAGAACCACACAGGCACATAGGATCATGCTAAGAGCATGTGTACCTCATCTTTCCTGGAAGGAAGTCTACAGATATCTCCAAAAGAAGCATTGTTGAGAAATACACTAGCAGATCTCAAAATACAGACTGAAGGTCTGTCATGGAGGGTGAAGAAAAGGTATTTATTTGTCATTTATATTGCACTTTACTTTCAGTCTTTGAGGCACTTTTGAAAACTTTGACTATATATCTATTTTTTATTTTAAAGGTCTAATCATTTCCCCAGGAAGAACAAGGAGAGACTTACCAGCATTTTAGCACGTCTGGTCTCTCCCACTGTAAAACCCAGAACACTACATGCCTCCCTGGACATTTTAGTCTCATCAACCTGCTGCTCCATGTCCTCACCACAGATCACTGTCTCCACTTATGTAACCACCCTCCATTCTCACCAGCCCCTCCCACCCCCCTGTTCAGCTCTACGAATTCTCTGCATTTACTGGACAATGTTAGCAGTCTTCTCTCTTGACTTATCTACCTTCCTCCTGCTCTAAGGTACTCGGACCATGCCGCATCCCATCACCCCCGTAAAGCTGTTGCTTTTTCAGTTGGATATGTCCTCTGCTTAGGGGAGCCCTCCCGGTCCCTGCAGTTCAGTTCCCCAGCCATGTCCCAGTGTCTCTCTGGACTCTGTTCTGGGGCCATTCCTTCACTTCTTCTTCTCCTCATGTCCTAGGACTTGAATCCCAGACATACTTGCCTGCTCTTTTCTGGGCTGTTGCTGGCAGGTTCCCTTGACCTGTGTCCTGAATCATTTGCTCAGTCTTCGGCTCACTTCCACTTCCTAGGACCACTGCCCAGGCTGTGGTTTGGCACTTGTTTGTTCAAGCAGACAGACAGCATGAGCACTGTCCTTACAGAGGGAAAGAGCCATGGCAGAGGGACAGGAAATCCAGGATGTCTAGAGGGGAGAGATGAGGCCGGGGAGGTATGCAGGGGCCCCGTGATACTGGGCCTTGTATTCAGCTTGCGCGTGTTTGTCTTTAACAAAAGTATGAGCCAGGCATGGTGTGGTGGCACTTGTCCGTTGTCCAAGTTCTGGGAGGCAAGAGGATTGCTTGAGTTTGTGGGTTCAAGACTACTCTGGGCAACAGAGTAAGAGCTGGTCTTGAAAAAAGCAGCCAGGTGCAATGGCGGGCACCTTTAATCCCAGCTACCTGGGAGGCTGAGGCTGGGGATCGCTTGAGTCTGCGGTACCCCAGGTAACATAGCGAGACCTAGTCTCTCAAAAAAAAAAAAAAGGAAAGAAAAGTAGAAATCTATCAAAAAATAGAAACCTCTTGGAGCATGGAATAATTTGGATGAAAGGCAGGGAAGATATAAGATGTAGGTAACAATGTTGTAAAACCAAGAACATTCTGAACATTCTGGTCTCAGCCAGGTAAGAATGGAGCAGATGGGAGATTGCAGAAGTGGAATTAAGGTCGCAATGGTGGAAACAGATAAGCTAGAGAGGATCAGGAGGTAAAATCAACACAACTCCACAATGTCTCAGAGATGAGGGAAAGGCATCAGAGTGACCTGGTTTCTGGCATGAGCCATGGAGTAACTGATGTGGCAATCAGAGATCAAGAGAAGACTGGGGAAGATTAAGTTTTGGGGAGAAGGTGGTAAGATTCTGAGCTTGACATGTGAGGAGACCACAAGTTGTGATTTAAGTCAGCTGGATATACTGTTCTGGAGCACAGACATGTTTGAGTTGATAAATAAAAATGGTGTAATCATAGGTGTACCAGTTTCTTATCACTGCATTAATTGTCATGATCTAATGGTGGCTTCAGACAACCCAAATCTATTATCAGTTCTACGTGTCAGAAGTCCAAAATGGTTTCGTTGACTAAAATCAAGGTGTTTGCTCCTAGAGAGAATCCATCCCTTCCCCTTCCCAGCTTCTAGAGGTCACCGCATTTGTGTCCTTTGGCTTATTGGCTTTGTCTGCCATCTTGAAAGCCAGCAATGTAGCATCTTCAGACCTCTCTCTCTCTCTCTCTCCCTTGTTCCACCCTCCTCTTTTTCTTTCTCTTCCCTCCATTTCTATGATCATTTCTCCTGTGACTTTCACGCTCTGACCTCCCCTTTATAAGAGCATCTGTGGCTGCACTGAACCCAGACAAGTATAATCTCCCTATCTCAAGATTCTTAACTTAATCCCTTCTGTCACATGAAATAACGTGCACAGTCTCCTGGCTTAGGATACGGACATCTCTGGAGGTCCGTTATTCTGTCTAACACAGGTCTAGAGGTACCATCCTGAAAGTGTGTAGGGAACAGGTGATTTACCTGAGGGGGAGCTCCTATACTTCCAAAATACAAAGAAGTAAACATTACTTCAAAAAAAATTTTTTTAAAAAGGTAAACGGGGTATTTTAAAAAAATGTTGTTTTCCTCTTACCTGATAGACTCAAACTCAGGGAGGTAGGGACCTATAATTATAAAGCAAAGGAGAATAATGTGATTTACACTATAGTTATAGCACTGAAATCCAAATTGGTTAGACTCCTCCAAATTTTTCTATATTTTGTCCTGGAAGAAAGTGTCTCTCATATGCTCCTGTAGTCCTAAGTTATAGACAGTATTGCCAAGCAACATAACTTCAATAAAAAAGCTACAATTTAAAATATAGTACAAAACTAAAATAAAATAAAATAACCTACACCTTAAAAACTAGGACAGGCACGCCTCTCAGCAACGCTGCTCTCCTAGTACACGTCCTGTTCTGCTCCTCCTTCTGGATAATGGCACTGCTCAATCACGACATTTCCCACTTTTAAAATAGTTCTACTTTCAGGCTGTATTTGATTTTGGCAATGTATCAGTAAATTGTATCTTTCTACTTTAGCACTGAACTGCCTTTCTTATGATGGCTTTCTTGTAAGTGACGTCACCTTCAATTTTATAGATCACAATTCAGCAATAAGTACAAGAAACATAAAATTCCAAAGTGTGGATACAGATTAAAACATACAACTTTAAAAAACCAGAAATGATCTCTTTTTAACAAGCACAGGAAAGAAACATCCCATTTACAATAGCCAGGATACAAAAATGCCCCAAATGCCCCAAAACAGACAAATGGATCAGAAAGTTATGGTCTATGAACACAATGGAATATTATTCAGTCATCAAAAAGACACGGTTGATGCATTTGTGATAACATGGATAGACCTAGAAGGAATCATGTTAGCAAAAGTAAGTCAGAAAAATAAAGAGAAATACTGGATGGTCTCACCTATATGTGAGATAGAGGGAAAACAAGCAAAAGGACAACTGTCAGCAAAAAGAAAGCAAAGAGCAAGAAAGGGGGAGGAGGGTAAAATTGAGGGAGGGATGGGCACACGAGATTAGATGATGGTTCAGAGGTGATAAGGTGATGGGAGAACCTCAGGGTAGATGTAAAATATGTGTGTGTGTGTGCAATCAATTTTTAAAAAATAAAGAATTTTTTTAAAAGAAAGAAAATTTTTAAAAAATTAAAGAAAGTAAATTAAAAAAAATTATCCAGGAAAATGGCCAACTTGGGAGCTTGTTCTCTGTCCGCAGATGTGCTTGGCCTCAAGGGAGGCTCCTGAAGGATGGGCTACTTCCTGGCGCTCCCACACCAAGGCCTCACACCTCGACATTCTTCGTGAGGGTTTCAGTCCAAGGGCACACAGCCACCATGAAGATGGCATCTCTCGCCCAGCCAGTGGGTGCATGTGAAGGGTTTCTTCCTGTCCCTGTGAGTGCCAGTCCAGAGGGTTAGCATCCCAGGGCATTGTAGTTCCTTTAGGGGACACGGCATGGCTCCAGAGAGGCAGTGACTTGCATGTAAAGTCTCTTCTCCATAGTGTGGCCTGGGCAGCCCACAAGAGGAGGCTGGCATGCACCCTGGTGCTCTGGAACCCAATCCCCGGGCACAGAGTGTGCTGCACAACCAAGGGGGCAGGAAGACATGTGGGTGGAGACCAGGGACCCCTCAACACTGCCTGGTCTTCTTGGTGTTTCATGAACTGGACAGACTTGTCAAGGTCAAAGCAGCCGGGGGTTGGGGGGTTTGAGGGGAGCTGCAGTGGAGGGTGAAGAAGAAGGAAGCCAAGAACTTTTCCTTAGCACACAAGGATGAGCTGTAGAAACAAGTCATGGAAATAGCAACTGTAACCATGGCCCACTTTCTTGCTGTGTGATGCATGTGTTCAGTGTTTTACCTGAGCTATCATCTCCTTCCTCCTGTCTTCTAGAGTCTATTCAGCTCAGAGAGGGAAGGCTATTGGGGAAAACAACAGAGCAAGAGGAGAGAGGGCCCTGTCCTTGATGTGGCTGGATGGGGAGATTGAGATTCTTTCCCCTTGTGGAAAGGACTTGGGGGCCCTTTTGATGCATTTGGAGTGAACTGAGGTTAGTTTTCAAGCTCTCCAGATGAGAAGGGTGGATGGAGGCAACCAGGTAGATTATATATTAGGCATATGTCAACCTTCTTTTTTCCTGGTAGTGTTGTGCAGCACCATGGACTCTCTAAGAATGTGCTGATTTCATTCCAGAGAATGATTCCCCTTCATTGTATGTTTCATCTTGGCAAGGAAACTGGGTTGATCTAGGGAAGCGGATGCATGTTGGCAGTCAAAAGGGAAAACCAAGAAAGGATGAATGTCCCTTGCAAGTTCCACCAAGAATAAACGTGTCAGTTGTCATAGTTGGAAAATAATTAAACTCAAGATTGTATTTTGAATTTTTATGTATTTTATGGGGTGGACATTGATATAAATTCAAGATTTTTATAAGTGAGTTCACACTATAGAAAGAGAATGTATAGTTGCTATAGAGTTAAGGCAAGCATGAATGCCGGTATATCAAAATCAGATTTTACTAAGTAGGAATCTACCCAATTCTAATATCTTTTCAATTAAAAATTAAAGACTTTAGGTGTGTATATGGGATGGCATTCTGATTTGGTTTTTTCTTCTGATTTGATTATGCAAAACATCACTGTTCTTCTGTCCTAACTATCCATTCCCCCTATGATAATATTTAATAGATATTTCAGCAAGGCCTATCAGAGCAGCTGTTCAAAATGTGAGTTATTTCTCAAACTCCAATTACTTTGATTCTTACTTACACAGAAGTTAAGAAGACTCCGTTTATTTTCAGCACCCCCGTAATATTTCCCCCCTTTATTTCCTGCCAGCGATGATTTTTCTTTTTGGGAGATGCTTTTTGGCAAGTACCCTCTCCTCACCCCACTGGTCACTCCCTCTCCTTCTCTCCGAGTCCTCCCCAATCTGCCATCATCCTCTGCCAAACACCCAACAGGGTCCCCTCTCCTGCCAGATACACATTTGTGTTACTCCTCCTAAATCTGTTGTGGCAACACCTAGTGTTGACAATTTCACACCCATGGTTGGGTAGACCTCAGCCTGCTCTGAATGCAGATGAAATGTATATCCCCCAAACATCCCAAAGCCTCCCAACCGCCCCCACCATGTACAGTTTCATTTTGCCCTTTAATCTTTCCCTTGATAGTAATTCTTTTTGAGACATAAAAGGAAAAGGATTGGCATCTTAATGGCAACTTCTGATACCTAGGCAGATGGTCATTATCTGCCTTCTGATGTCAGTACAAGGGAGAATTCACTGTCCTCTTTCCTGTGGCATTACCAGATTTGTTCCCAGTAGTTGAATTGCTTTCCTCAAAGTGCTTTTAGGTAAGTGAGCTGATGGTTTGGTCTGCAGAAGTTTCAGACAATTAGGTAGGGAAGGAAGTCCCTGTCTATGTTCTTCACCTCTGTTCTTTGGTCTAATAAGGGGATAGAAACAACACTTAGTGAACGAGTTAGAGATTCCAGAGGAGAGAAAATACTAGAACTTATGGGATCAGTAGACATCATCTGATCCAAATTGGAATAGGGTAATATCCCTCCCCCTCCCCCAGGCCCAGCCCAGGATGGAGTGGTTTCAGGTTCAGGGTGGAGCTGAGCAGAGAGGAGTTAGAGGGAAGAGAGGAAGGAGATGAAGAAAGGTGGAGAAGGTACATGGAACAGAGAGACAGATGAAGAAGCTGCACTTGCTTCTCCACTTTGAATTGGTAGCAGGGTCTTGGGAGACTTGGAAGGAGACATTTGAAACAGTCCTGGGTGGGAGAACCGTGGGTGGCCAACAGTGGTAGCCCTTTTTTCCTTTTTTTTTGACTAGGTCTCACTGTGTTGCCCAGGATAGTCCCGATCCCCCAGACTCCCCAGCTTCAGCCTCCAGGTAGCTGGGATTACAGGAGCCCGCCATCGTGCCCGGCTGCTTTTTCGAGAAACAGGTCTCGCTATGTTGCCGGGGTCGTCTCGAACCCGAGAACTCAAGTCATCCCCGGCCTCTGGGAGCAGCGCTTGGATTACAGGCTCGCGCCCCCGGACCCGGCTAGTGGCAGCCATTTTCTTAACTCGGGTCTTGCTTTTGCAACTTTCCTTCCAGATTTGCCTGGCCCCTTCGGCCCTCTCCTTTAGTTCCCCTCCGGAAGGTGCCTGCGACTGTGGCAAGCTTTAAATGAGGAAACTGAGACTCAGCCAGTGGAAATAGATTTCTCCCTACAAGCGAGAGAACATTCAAGGTGCATCGCAACACGGCGAAGCTCCTGTTAGCAGCTCTGCCGAGCTGCAGAATCAGCAGCTCTCTGCTCTTAGCAGTGACGGCAACAGACATCTTGACTGACTTGGCTGCTCCTTGGCCGCCATGATGCCCTGCGACGCTCCTCTTTCCCACGATGCCCTGCGACGCCCCTCTTTCCCATGACGCCCTGCGACGCTCCTCTTTCCCACGATGCCTGGGATGCTCCTCTT
>PVHY01014262.1:0-38936 GCA_004024945.1 Uropsilus gracilis
GTGGAACCGCAGGCTCTCGTTGCCCGGGGTACCACGGACTCAAGCCATCCCCAGCCTCAGCTTCCCAGGTAGCTGGGATTACAGGCGTGCGCCACCACGCCCAGCTGTTTTTTTGGAACCAGGTCTCACTACGGGCCCCAGGCGGGACTCGAACCGCGATCCCTGGCTCCAGCCGCTTCATAGGCTGAAGCTTACAAGCACGAGCCACCGTGCCCGGCTCGTGAGTAGCATTTTTGTTGTTGTTGTTTTTTTAAATTCTGTAGCACTGAGTCAAGATGTTGTGAATATTTTTTTTTTTTGAGACTAGGTCTTGTTATCTTACCCAGGGTTGTCTTGAACCTGTGGACTCAAGTGATCCCTAACCAGAACCTTCCAGGTAGCTGGAATTACAGGCGTGCACCACTATGCTGAGCTAAGATGTTATGAATATTTGTCTTTCTTTTGTGCCTCCTCAAAATGCTTTTCCTATATTCAAGAGAATTTCTTATATGCTGAATCTCACCTCCACAAGAAATAATAATAGCAAATATATAGTGCATAGTCTGAGCCAGGCCCATTCTAAGAACTTTACGTAGATCATCTCATCTAAGCATCATAGGAGCTGTTAGTACATAATGTTATTATTGTCACCCTATACACGACAAAATGGGGAAACAAGGAAGTTAGGACATGTCCAAATTGGCCTAAAGGAGGGTGATGGCATCAGAAAGTTACTTTTCCTGGCTCTTGCCACACAGTAGCAGGTATGTGAAGTAGATTCCAACCATCAGAATGGCTCCACCAATCAGCATTCTGAAGCTGGCAATGTGTGGTCTTGGGTGGCAAATGGAGACTGCTGGCCTCTGGGGTAGCAGGGGTAAGGGCCTCCTATAGCATCTCATGCTTGCTGGGTGACAGGACTGTCCCCCAGGTGCTGTTGCAGACAACATGGCCTTTCTCAGTTCCCCAACTTCTGGAACCACTGCAATATTTAAGACTCAAAGTATATCTACTCTACACCTGCTACGCAGGGATGAAAAGAGTGCCCATTTCTTTCACAAAAAAAGTCATAAAATATACAGTCTTTCCATCCAATATAGTTCAATAAATCCCTTTTCTACTGGAAGGGGCTAGAGTCCTCTGGGCTACATGACTCTGTCTTTTACAGCTAAGAACTTGTCTGCCACAAAAACCACTTGAGAACCAAGCCTCCCTCACCCCCTTTAGTGTCCCCTACCTACCACCTCTTACCTTTGCCCTTACCTTAGTTCTCTGAAAACAGAGGACTGTTAAAAGCCTCCTGCACTTGGACAGTGTTTACTGCAGCACTATTTATAATTGCAAGGACATGGAAACAACCAACATGTCCCAAGACAGAGGAATGGATGAAAAAGATGTGGTATGTATATACAATGGGATATTACTCATCAATTGAAAATGACAAATTTGATGAATTTATGATAGCATGGATGTACCTAGAAGAAATCATATTAGCAGAAACAAGTCAGAAAGAAAAAGAAACCAAATAGCCTCACTAATATATGGGATATAGGAAAAGCAAGCAAAAGGTCAGGAGGAAAAGTCAAAACAAGCTAACAACCAACTAAAGTATATAACTGGGGGAGGGGGGAGAAGGGAGGGAGTGGTCAGGGACAGAAGGTGGTGGGTGAACCCCGGGGGAATACAAAGATGATTATATATATATATATATATATAATATATATATTTTTTCTATTTAAATTTTTTTATTTTATTCATACTTTAGATTTTACAATAAAGGCAAATGATTATTGGAAAGCTTTCTCTCCCCCACCCACCGTTGATGATCCCCTCTGTTCACTCCCACCCCTCTCCTTATTGTTTTTCGGTCTATGTTAAGTCCTTTGGTCACTTCGTATTCTATGTTAATGTCCTTTTCTTTGGTGAGGGACTGTGATCCTAGAATATAGCAAGCCTTGTTGGTAGATGTTCAGTCTTATCTCTGTACTGGGTAGCCGTTCATTCTCCGTTGAAATCTATTGGTGTTTTCTCTCGTTGACGGTCTTCAATCAATTCCATTCACTGTAGAAGATACTCGTTGTGGAGGGTATCCACCGAAGCTTTGCAGATCATTTCCTCTCCTTCATTGTAGCTTTGTGTGGGCCTGCAGCCCCATCTCTGTGACCTTCCTCTTCCACTGATTGGGGAGGTGCACCTTGCTTTCTTGGGCTGTGTATCCGTCCTTAGCTTTTTGACCTGTCCACTCATTGTGTGGCCTTAGGTGTGATTCTGTGATAGGTGATGTCCATGATCATTTCTCCAGTCCAATATATCTTGTCTTTATCACAGTTCCTTTTCTTGCGGTCCACTCGTATTTGTGCACAATATTTTGCTTGGTCCCTCACCAATTCTGTTGGTCCAAAGGATTATCACTTCTCTTTCCTTCTAAGGACTAATAATTGGGGTGAGAGTGAAAGAAGTGGCAGCCCCCTTCCTCTCCCCTCCCGTGGCTGAGTGCGTGTTCCAGCTGCCGGCACCTCCGCGCCCTCCCCCTCCCAGTGCCCACCTCGTGGGGCATCCTTCGCCCACCACACAAAGCGAAGGTTTGGCTGAGCGCGCAAAGGCCGGGCTGCAACTGCCCGCTGAAGCGAGGCGGCCGTGGGCCGGCCCGGAGCCCTTATAATATATATTTTATATTAAATATAATTATAATATATAGTATATATATCTTCAGGCTTTTGAGGCTTCACTTTCTATTTGATATGTTATCTTTTCCAGCGTTCAGGGGTGAATCCCTGAAAGGAGAGTGCCAGGCATCCCTTTCTCCCCCACTCTACCCTCTCTCCCTCCATGGTAGCATTTAACCTCATGTGACAATTTTCTGGCTTTTTGGATTTGCCAATGATCTGTGAATTTCTTCAGAGTAGAAACAGTTTGATTTGGGTTTTAGCCACACAGCTTGGCACAGGGTAAACTTCCAACACGTTTGTAATAAAAACTTTATAGGAGTGAGTGTAAACTTGTGATTTTTATAGAAAAATGGTTAAATTGATGTATTACAATTTGTACAGCAGTTTTAGCCTACTGCTAAACTTTCATTTTCCGAAGGTTTTCATTTGTGGCTCTTGGCTTTGGGTTTGAAAGAACCATATCAGAGGTCTGGAAAATGGAATCCAGGTCAGAAGGGGGCCCTAACAAGTACCAGGCCATTTGCCCCCTTAGGGAGAAGAGCTCCCCATTACTATTAGATAGCCCTGGGAGAAGCTACACTACTCATGCAAATGAAGTTTAATGCCAGGTCTGACCTTTTCTTTCCTTGACTTCCTTAGGAATATTTGTACAAAGCAATTAAGGCAAGAGGGTGTACATTCCTTGTGATGTTTGATAGAGGAAGGAAAGCTTGCTATGTTCTTCATCCTCTTGTCCAACACATTTCTGCCTTTTCAGCCCGTTTCCTTGACTTTATCCTCAAACGATTACAAAGTCTCCAGTGGCATTTTTGTAGGGTCTCAAAGCTGGAAGGCACACTCTATATTACCTAATGTAGTGGTTTTCCTAGATGAGGCATTTGGAAAGGCATTAAGCTATTTTTTTGCCTTTCACAATGGGGAATGGAGAGTCTCTGACATTTTGTGGAAAATGATCCAGGGTAGTTTTGAAAGTCCTTCAATCTGTGGGACAGTTGTGCTACAAAGATCCTCTCCTTGACCAAAATCTATATCCCTCTTCTCATCTAGGCCCCAAATTTGTCTAAACAACCTTGAACTAATGTTAACAAATTCTAATAGCACAAAGCTGCATCCCTAGAATGACCCCAGTCCCCTGAAGAGCTTGCCTGAGAAAACTCAATATTGCCAAAAGAATTTACTGTTGATTTCAGTTAACACTTGAACACAGGGCACCTTCCTCCCAGTATCTCTGGGCACCTAAGAGCCTAATTGGGATCACTCCTAGTTAGCAAGGCCAGGCAGATGTCACATGCACCAATCTCCTCTCATAATTTTTCACTTTTCCTTCCCTATTCCTCCATTCTTGATCGAAGCCACTGCTGCACAAGTAGGAATGGTCCAGTTCTTTCTCCTATTGTCTGAATAAATCTGTTTTCAGTACTTTAACTAAGGTCAGCTGTGTTTATCTTTGACAGTGCGTAATGAATTGTTCTGTCCCAAATACAACTCTGGAGAAATGACATCCTTGTTTTCAAAACAAGGTCTTATGAATGTGTTCACTTTGTGATAATTCATCAAGATGTACACTTATGATTTGTGCACTTTTGTGTTGTATTTTCAAGTAATGGTTTATGTATAACAACATGAAAACCTGAAAAAATTATAATTTTGTTATCATTTAAGAAATAATCACTGGCTGGGCATGGTGGTACATGCCTGTAGGTAGCAGCCTAGGAAGCCACAGCAGGGACAAAGGATCATGGTTCAAGTCCTGCAGGAGGCACGTAGCAAGACCTAGTCCCCCAAAAAATAGCTGGACGTGGTGGCACGTGCCTGTAATCCCAGCTACCGGGGAAGCTGAGGCTGGGGATTGCTTGAGTCTGTGGTACCCCGGGCAACATGAGCCTGCAGTTCCATGGGCAAAAATAGCAAGACCTAGTCTCAAAAAAAAAAAAAAAGAAAGAAAGAAAGAAAGAAAGAAGGAAAGAAAGAAAGAAAGAAAGAAAAAGAAAAAAGAAATGATTACTGAAGAGTAGAATTATCCCTTTTTGTTGTAGATATTTTGAAGGCAAGAAAGGGCAGAAAATTCAGTATTTTGGAGGCAAGAAAAGGCAGAAAATTCAGAGACCAAGTATATAAGTAAAAAAAAAAAGATGATTGATATCACCTGACTACTTATGATTATTAAATGAGACTAATACTTACTTTGTGAAATATAGTTCTTGCTTTTCCAGGAAAAAAAATTGACTGATATGGTGCTAAATGAGAAAAAAAAAGACAGTCTGATTTGTAAAGACAAAAACACAAGTATGTATGAAGATCACTGGGACATAGAGGAAGAGTTTGAAAAATAATAAACTTTACATATACTTGTGAAATCACCACCATAATCAACATATCTAATATTTCCTTTTCTTCTGCCCTCCTCCTCTTCCTGTATACATCCCCCAAGCAACCATTGATCTGTTTGTCACTTTAGATAAGCTTGCATTCTTTCAGAATTATGTATATGAGATCATATGATATGTGTATAGTGTTTTTATTTTTTTGAATTGGCTTCTTTCATGCAACATAATTATTTTGAAATTAATATGTTAGGTGATGTATCATAGTAGTTCCTCTCATTGAGGGGTAGCATTGTATTATTGTGTGGATATAACATAATTTTTTCATGTATTACCTGTTATTTGACATTTGGATTATTTCCAGCTTTTGATTATTACAAA
This sequence comes from Uropsilus gracilis, assembly GCA_004024945.1. Classification (NCBI taxonomy): domain Eukaryota; kingdom Metazoa; phylum Chordata; class Mammalia; order Eulipotyphla; family Talpidae; genus Uropsilus; species Uropsilus gracilis. The sequence continues at coordinate 5,354 of PVHY01014262.1, forward strand.
CAAAGCTGCACTGAAGATTCATATGCAAGTTTTTGTGTGAACATTTGTTTCAGTTTCTCTTGGGTATACAGCTTAGAATGGGATTGCAGGGTCATATGATAACATAATCTTTTGAGAATCTGCCAAATGGTTTTGTAAAAACAGCGGTATCATTTTAGTTTCCCTTCAACACTATAAGAAAGTTCAAACTTCTCCATATCCTTGCCAGAATTACCCTTTTGCTATTAGTCATACTAGCAGGTGTGAAATGGCATCTTGTTATGGTTTTGCTTTGCATTTCCCTGCTGGCCAATGATGTTGAGTTTGTTGACCATTTGTACATCTTCCTAGGAGAAATGTCTATTTAGATCTTTGCCCATTTATATTACACTTTTAAAATGATAAAATCATGCAGATATAAAACTGATCAGTGGTTACAAAGGGTTAGGGATTGGGGTGGGAGGAAGGTGTATTTACGAAAGGGCAATGAGAAGAATGCTGGTAGCGATAGAACTGTTCTTCATCTTGACTGTGATGGTGGATACATGAACCTACAAGTGATTAAATTACACAGAACTAAACAGGAGGAAAACTGAATTAGATCAGTGGATTACATTTAAATCAGGATCCTGGTTGTGGTAATTTTAGTAGTCTTCTATTAGAGTTTCTCTTTCTGAAGGTTTTCATTTGTAGAGGAACAACAAGATAGCACCACACACTTATTTGGTCAAAATCCAGAACAATGACAACACTAAATGCTGGAGAGGACTCTTATCCAGTGCTAGTGGGGATGCAAAAAAAGTCACTTTGCAAGAGAGTTTAGAGACTTTTTATAAAACGAACTATACTCTTATGATACAAGTCATTTTCCTTGGTATTTACCCCAAACAGCTGAAAAGTTATATCCACAAAAATCTGCAGGTGTTTACAGAAGTTCTATTCATAGTTCCCCAAACTTGGAAGCAACCAAAATCCCCTTTAGTAGGTGGGTGCATGGATAAATAAACAGTGCTATGTCTAGGCAATAGAACATTAACAATAAATGAATGAGCTACTATGCTATGAAAATAAGTAGAGGAAACTTAAATGCATGTTACTAAGTGAAATAAATGGGCTCGAAAAGGTTACATTTCAGAATTCCAACTCTACAAACTTTCTGGGATAGGTAAAACTACATAGACAGTAGAAACAGTGGCAATTTCCGGGAACTAGTGGGGAAGGAAGACTGAACAACAAGATTTTGAGGTCTCAATGTACTGTATTGGGTACATGTCATTTTTAATTTGTTTGAGCTCATAAAAAGTATAACACTAAGAGTGGACCCTAAAGAAAACTGGGTTTTGGAGATTATGATCTGTCAATGTAGTTCCTCCATCTCAACAAACAATGTAGTTCATCCCTCCCATTCTGGTGGGAATGTCAATATTGGGGAAGACTAGGCATGTTTGGGGGATGAATGGGAAATTTCTGTACTTTCTGCTTAATATTACTGTTTGCTTAAAATTACTTTTAAAAGAGTCTGTTTTTAAAATGTAGGGTGCAGGCCAGGCACGGTGGCTCATGCTTGTAAGCTTCAGCCTATGAAGCGGCCAGGGCTAGGGATCGCGGTTCAAGTCCCGCCTGGGGCCCATAGCGAGACCTAGTTCTAAAAAAACAGCTGGGCGTGGTGGTACATGCCTGTAATCCCAGCTACTTGGGAAGCTGAGGCTGGGAATGGCTTGAGTCCATGGTACCCCGGGCAACGAGAGCCTGCGGTTCCACGGGCAAAAATAGCGAGACCTAGTCTCAATAAAATAAAATAAAATAAAATAAAATGTAGGGTGCAAATGAAATAGTGATAAGTGACAAGTACTAAAATGAGCTCAAAATGAATTGACTTCAAAGTGATTGTGTTGAGTGAAATCAGTCCAAAAAAGGACATATATTGATGGTCTGACTCATGTGGGATACAAGTGCCCCCCAAAACATTTGTATACAAAGAACAGAAGGAGTAAAACTTGACTTAGGCAAAAAGAAGATAAGGACCTGAAGGGTTTCCTCACTTCATATAGCTTGATAAGCAAGTTATGAGTAGGACTTGTTTAGTTGTCTGAGAGGTCTGAATTGGGGGGATGCACTTTGAACCTTAGATCTAGTATCTCTAAGTTAAGGTTAATGATAACTACACTGAAGTTTTGTTGTGATTAAATATGCCTCAACCAATAAAAACAGAAACAACATAAACTTTAGTGAATGGACCAATCAGAAGTATGAAACTAGAGCTGTTTATTGCCATCTAATATTGTTTGTGATGAAAACAAAACAGAAGATCTCAACTACTAAAGTCCTTTGTTCTTTGCCTACTACTTGTGAATTAATCATCCAGTTTATACTTGTACATTTTGTCTTTCTCCAACATCTTTTTCTTTCCACTTATCAATGTAACTGGGTTGGTCACTGCTTCACTGACTGAAGACAAAATAGGAATTCAACCCTCATCTTCTGAAGAACCAGATGTTGCCTTTGTGAGACTGGGATTGGTGGAAAGTTAACAAATAGACCTGAATGGAAATGTGATAATGACTTTTTAAGATTAAGAAAGTAATCAAGTCATGCATGAATGCATTCCCAGTAGTAGAAACTAAACTCTCGGGAAATGGAAGTAAACCTTGCAGCTCTTCCATGTTTGTCTCTGCAGATGGACATGGAGCCTGAACCACCACTCTGCACCTCTGTCACTCCAGTGGATCGCATCTCCTGAAATAGCCAGAGGACCTGATGGGGGTCCCCACTTCACTGATGAGCAAGTTATGCACAAAAGGTATTGCAGTCAGGAGACTTATCCTATGGTACCTAACAAGAGCTAGTTTCGGACATAGTTACTGCCTTAGAACACAGGAAGGGATTATTTTAGGTATAAAAAGAAAAAAAAATGAGTTGACAGGCGGCATCTATTTTAGTATCACAGCTCTAAATAACTTCCAGTTGCAGATGTTAAAATGTCCATAATCCATACAGAACAGAACAGATGACACTATCCACTGAGCCCCCCACCCCCACCCCATGCTCTAAGGGCCTCTACAAATGACAGCATCTGATGACTGTGGGCAGAGCTGCTCTGCCTATGGCTCCTGGGCACTGTCAATCACTTTGGCTTATGAAACCTTTTACAGAGAGTCATTATGGGGCCAGGCTTAGGTGCCAGGGCTGTACAAAGATGAGCAGAGGCCAGCACACCCTAAGGAGCTCACAGCAGAGAAGATAAGTGGAAAGCCCCTGTACGTGGTGGACCAGGCGCTAGCCTGCGTGAGTGTACAGGGTTGAGAGGCAGCAGTGGGTTGAAATTCAGCCTGTATTCCTATTGCTGCTGTACCAAATTACCACAAGCAATAGATAGTATCCTGCAGCCCTGCATGTTAGAACTCTGAAATAATTTTTCCTAGTCTAAAGTCAAAGCGTGGGGCAGAGCTGTTTCCTTTCTGGAGACTCTAAGGGACAATCTGTTTCCTTACCTTTTCCAACCCATTTCTGGTCCCTTCTATCTTCAAAGTCAGTAGCTTTGCAGCTTCTCCTGCAGCTGCACCCTGACTCTGCACTCTTGGCTCCCCCTGTGATAATATAATACTTGGTTTAGCTAGATAATGCAGGATAATCTCCCCATCTCAAAATTCTTTTAAATCACATCTGCAAAATTCTTTTGCTATGTGAGGTAACATATCTGTGGATTCCAGGGATTAAGACATGAACATCGCTGTAGGGGTATTAATCAACCTGCCATAGTTGGCCAGTTTTTTCTTCCCTCTATAGCTGGAAAAGTGATATGTAAATCCAGTCTATAAACAGAGGCTGCTTGGGGAACCTGAAACCAGAGCGGGGTGGAGGGGAGGCATGGGGGGGGACACTGAGTGGGCTGGGGGTGGATGGTCTCCAAGGATAGGATTGTTAGTCAACTGTGAGCACCTGGGCACTGACCTGCGATTCAAGACAGACTGTGAATGTCTAACTCTGGTTTCCCCTTCACAGGTGCCATGAACGTTTGCTGGCATACTACGTACCTAACTCCCCATCCCTGGCATATACAAATCATCTTTTATGGTTGCTCTATGACTCATCCTGGATCCCTCTATTTATGCTCATTACTATTGTGTGACAAGCCAGGCATGGTTGCTTGTGCCTGTAAGCTTCAGCCTATGAAGCGGCCGGGGCTAGGGATCACGGTTCGAGTCCTGCCTGGGGCCCGTAGCGAGACCTAGTTCCAAAAAAATAGCTGGTCGTGGTGGCGTGCGCCTGTAATCCCAGCTACCTGGGAAGCTGAGGCTGGGGATTGCTTGAGTCTGTGGTACCCCAGGCAACGAGAGCCTGCGGTTCCACGGGCAAAAATAGCGAGACCTAGTCTCAAAACAAAACAAAACTAAACAAAACAAAAACAAAAACAAAAACTATTGTGTGACAGGCCATATTATAAACCAGCCTGTGGAAATAGTCTTGGAAGCAGGTATTTGCCCATGACTGCTCACGCTCTGCCCTTCTCTCCCTACCTTTGACTTCTGTCCAACTTTTCCAGGTTCCAAAATCTACTCTGCTTCTGCTCTGTGAGTCTGACAACCCATTAGAACATTTCTCTCTAAATTCTATGTAGAAATAATCTTGTCCATTATTTGTTGATTTTTGTTAGTAACCTTGTCTCAAAGTATTGTGAATAACTTTACTTAGCCTCACGGAGGATGACTTTACCAAAAATATCTTCTGATTCACAGTTGTCTGTATTTCCCACTCAGTGTTTACCTCTTTGAAATTCATTCAAAGACTGTTCTGTTAGAGCCTGCTTCTATGTCAGGGTATGGAGATGGTGCACTGCCCATTCTCATGGACTCCTGTGTCCAGCAGGGAAAATGCATCATTATCAACTAATCACACTCATGAGTGTGTAGTTATAAATGGCAATAACAGCTCATAAGGAAAGAAATATGGTTAAAGAAAACTGAAAACACAGAGACCAGCCCTAGATTGAGGGTCCTCTAGGAAAACTTCTTTGGGAAGTGCCATTTAAACTGTGATCATAGGTTGTGTGGCAAGGAGAGATGGGTGGGGGGGTTAATGTGGATGCAGGAAGGAAGACAGGCACAATGATGGGTCACAAGGGTCAAGATGAGGCTGCAGGGAAGTGAAAATCCCTTCTAGCCTAAGGGATTTTCAGAAAGGATAGGTGGTGACACAATAAGATTTGGGGACTAAAACCACTCCTCTGGTTATAAGCATAGAAGAAAAGGGGGAGGGGAGACAGCATATTTAGCACAGAGAGGTAAGTCAAGGACTCTCCTAGCACAGAAATGAGGCATGAAGGTGATTTGGTTAGTATAGCAGTGATTGGGGAGAGAAATCCTGTATGGTAATGGGGAGGTAACTACTAACCAGGGCATGGTACAAGTTTGGTTATGAGGGCAAGAGAGTGAAAGATTTCAAACTAAGCTTAATGGCTTATATAAGTTCCTATTAGCTGATGTTTACATTAAATTGCAAAGAAATATTTTTGAAAGGAAGAAATGCCTGCCTTTGTATATTTTATGACAGGCCTAATGAGAACAGCTGCTTTCAGTGAGAGAGAGTTGCTCATCTTCATGAACCTCAACATGAGTATGGTGGTGGCTTCTGGGGGCAGTTTACATATCCAAGTTCAAGTTCTTGGGTGGTCAACACGGTAGATGCTTTTACTGTCAGAATCTCTCTAACATTCTCTGTAGCCCGGACAATCTCTAAAACCACACCAACAGTGAGAGTGGCTGACCTTAAGAGTGAGAGGCTTACAATAAATTGGAAAATTCTGGGAATCCAACCCCAAGAATACTGGCATGTTTCCCTGCTTGTACTTTCTTTGGAACTTCAGGAGTTGGCGGTTATTCAAACTAAATAACTCTGGGGTGCAAAAGTCAAAGGAGTCAAGAGTAATTTCTGCTTCATTGTTTCAAATTAGATGTCTTTAGGCTACATGTCTTAGAATCCTTTCCTTTTTCACTTAGAACAGACTCTCAGGCAGAATGAGAATCTGTATAAATATTTTTTTCCTCAACATGCTTTTTTATAATAAGGTAAGTGGTCACTTCATTGAGAGATACTTCCTAAGATTTTAAACTCGAGTCTCTGTCCTAAGCTTTGAAGGCGCCTCAGTCAGACTACCCTAAGATTCTCAGAACTGGTTTCCTAGAGACACTGTTCTGGCATGCAGAGAATTTTGAGCTAACAGCAATGTAATTGAGGCCTAGGAGAAACTTCTGTTCTTACCTTAGCCTTTCCCTACTTGAAGAGATATCACTTCCTAAGCCTTTTCCTAATCAGAAGAACACCACTGCTCTTTCTCATGACCCAAAAAAAATGTAGATGGTATGCATGTGTGTGTGTGTGTGTGTGTGGGCAGAGTCTCATTCAGTTACAGGTTTATCAGGGAATGTGTCCCTCTCTAAGAACCTTACCTTTACTCTCAGAGTAGGATGTTCCTTTCTTAGTCTGTCATGTAAAGTAGCCCCATCTTTGATGCTTCAGTTTCCTAAATGCAGAATAATTATCACTGGTCTGTTCCATTATTTAGAATTTAAGTCATGTAAACTCCTCATAGTGTATTATTAAATTGATTTTACCTTGCTAACTCATTTGATGATGTTTTGGTTACTTGTCTAAACTACGAAAAATCCGGAGATATGGAATGTTTTCCTTTGTGCCTAACAGTTCCTGGTGGCATCATTTGCTATTCTAACTAGTCACTTGCTGAAGGGAGAGGACCTCTTTGAAACACTTGTCAGATTTTACTATGCAAGAGCCAGAGACCTGGTCTCCCAGCTCAGCAGAAGGGGAAAGGAGAAGGTGCTCTTGCATGAGAGCTGATGGTACCACACAAAGAGAATGGTCAGTGACTCTGAATGAGGCCATTACCATTTCTTCAATTGCAAACAAGGAAAGGGGAAGAAATTCAGAAAGCAAATTAATGCTTAATAACTGTTACATCTAATACACATGTTAGGCTTGAACAGCTTACAATTGAGGTGTATATACACTTGAGCCCTGGTCCCTACCACACCCTTACTTCATCTGTGACTACTGATTGATTATACATTCACATTGTGATCCGCAGCCTACACTTTGAATCATGGAGGGTAGAGATGTGGAGGTGGTGGGGTATATTAAATTTAATTTTCTTGACTAACCAAGGTATGTCAATCTATTGGAGGGGCATCTGCCATTAACATAGCTGATGTTATGTACTGATAGTAACATTGTGTAGCAAGGAAATATGAGATACTTTTCTTTTGTTTTAGAATTGTAAATTTCAAGAAGGACTTGGCAAATAAACTATGTTAATTGGAGATACCCTCCAACACCTCTACCTGTTATTGGGGCTGCAGGTACTTAGATTCTCACTAGCAATCTGTGAAGTAAGCTCAAACATGGAGCCCCATTGTACAGTTGAGGAAATTAGTGCCCAGAAAGGTTAAGTGATTCATAGAAGATAACCTAATTTTTGAATTTTCTGCTTTTGATTCTATAATTCAAAGAATTCATTGTTCTCATTTCCATTATAAAATAGTAAAAATTATTAATCACTTACTTGGATGGTGAGAGATATCAATGCAATATTGGGTGAGACTTGCACAAATAAGGCAGATCATTGATAGTCAATGGAATGAACTGTGGACATTAAATATTACCCAAGTGTTTTGTAACTGTCAGATCCAGTTACCATAAAAAATATTACAAAGTGGGTGACTTAAACAAAAGACATTAATTATTCTCACAGTTCTGAAGCCTGGCAGTCTGAGATCAGGGTACCAGAAGGTCAAGTTCTGATGATGACTCTCTTCTTGGCTTGCTCAAATGGTTGGTCCATCCCATCTAGTGACCCTTCTTAATAGGCCACCAATCCCATGCTCTCAAGGCCCCACTCTTTTTTAAAAAATAATTATATATAGATATATTTCACATCTTTGTATTCCCTGGGGGTCACCCACCACCTCCTCTCCCTGACCGCTCCCCCCCCCCCCCCCCCCCCCCCCCCCCCCCCCCGCCAGTTGTGTTCTTTAGTTTGGTTGTTAGCTTGTTTTGACTTTTCCTTCTGGCCTTTGTTTGTTTTTCCTATGTCTCATATATTAGTGAAACATTTGGTTTCCTGTCTTTTTATTTCTGACTTGTTTCTGCTAATATGATTTCTTCTGTGTACATCCATGTTATTTCAAATTCATCAAGTTTGTCCTTTTTAATTGATGAGTAATATTCCATTCGGTATATATACCACATCTTTTTCATCGAGTCATCTGTTTTGGGACATTTGGGTTGCTTCCATGTCCTTGTAATTATAAGTAGTACTGCAGTAAACATTCAAGTACAGGTGTCTCTTTGTATAAATATTAAGGTCTCCTTTGGGTAGATTCCCAGAAGAGCGATTGTTGGGTCAAATAGCAGTTCCATTTTTATTAGTTTGAGAATCCTCCACACTGCTTTCCTTAGTGGCTGGACTAGTTTACATTCCCACCAGCAGTGTAAGAATGTTCCTTTCTCTCCACATCCACACCAGCACTTGTTGTTGCCTGTTTTTTTGATGTGGACCATGCTTACTGGTGTAAGGTGGTATCTCATTGTGGTTTTGGTTTGCATTTCCCTGATTGCTAGTGACATTGAATAATTTTTCATGTGTCTGTTAGGGCCCCATTCTTCTGACCTCAGTTAAACCTCAGCCACACCCTGGCCTGGTCAAGCTTATGGTTCCCCCTTTGGGCCTTGAAACTGTAGGCACTGGAGTTAAGTTAGTATTGTAATGACCAAGCCCTATTTAAGATTTACAATATCAAGGTAAAGGGGGCCGGGGGGAGTAACATTCTATCTCCTGGCTTCAGGTCATTTTTAATGTGTGTCTTCCAGATACATGTAATGGTGATGCCTAAGCTCTACCAATAAATAACACTGCCCATATTGGGATCCTGGCTTCAGGGGATCAGCAGCTGCCTCTAGCAGTTGATCACTGAGGAAGAGAAACTGAAGAGCTTTACAGAGACTGGGTCTCAGGTCCTGTCTCTGACATTGCCTGACAGGAGCACCAAAGGTGCTGGACCTGGTATCTCTAAGAGCTGTTTGTTCGTGGTTCAATCCTGGTGACCACTCCTGAGCATCATTGCTGTCTAATGTCTAACATACCTGGTGACAGGTTATTGGCACTCACTTGGTGGACACTAACTGAGTGGACACTAACTGGGTGAGGTAGCTGGCCCCCTGTGGCTACATTAAGCTCTTAGTTTTTCCTTGTAAAATAAACCTCAGGATTGGTGAAACCTGAGGTCTCTTGCAATTGCACATGCTTGAGTGGAAGAACCAATAGATCTATATCAGGCACTGTCCTTTATATTTGTTTCCCTGATTAGTTTTGAGGTGCTCTGTTTGCACCTGGTGATCAGTAGGAGTGTTGGAGGGTACCTGCCATTAACATAGCTGATGCTGTGCACTGATAATGACTAGGAAAAAAGGAGTTACTTTGCTGTTGCTTTAGAATTGCAAATCTTAAGATTAGAGTTCATAGTTTTCTTTCAGAAGGATAGAAGGGGAGGAGGAAAGAAAACAAGGTTTTTGTGATATGAGATGATTGACAAGGCTCACTCCCAGAAGAGTGGGTGGGTGGATGGGGGGGAACAAGAAGGAAAGCTATAAAAAGGGCTTAGAAGAAAATATTTCCACCATTTTGGAGGAGAATGTGAACCCAGCCACAGCTGAGGAGTCTTGGAGCTCATGGCCTTTGGCCCAGGCTGGCAAACTCATGACTTTCGCATGCATAAGCTGATGGTGTATTTTGAAGGAGTCTAAAGAGTTTGGAGATTTGAACTCTCTGTTGGAACTGGTTTTATCCAGTTTTACTCAGACGCTTTTGGAGAGGCCATGATGAGCGAGGTCTGAGAAAATAGACCTGATGTTGGTTCCTGTATCTTGGAGTTTTTCCACTGCCTAAAGTTGAGAGAAATGCCTTAAGAAAAGAAGACATTATGTCTTGGACTACATGCTTGGAGAAAGCTGGAACAGACACCAAAGGAGGAAAAGAGGAATGCCCTGTTTTTGGAACACATGCCGGTGAATTCAGACTGATTGGACATGTGGTGAGGACCACATTTTGAACATTATGGTTGGGTAACTGGGTTTTTCATGTTTATTTTGTAGCACATATAATGGGGTACCCAGGTTTTTTACATGCTTATCCTGTAGCACATGTTTAGGGAATCCCTTTCTTGCTTACTTAGTAATAAATAGTTTGATCACTTTAAGAGTTTGGTCTGGTTTGGGAAATTACATAGTAAGGCTGGGAACAGAAAACCCTGAAAGGGGGCAGACAAAAGACAGGTTTAACGTTTTTTTGTTTTTTTGTTTTTTTTCCCTCTAGTTTGGGAGAAAGGACCCAGGGCAAGCAATAGGCATCTGGATGGTAAAGGTAATTAGTGTGTGGAAACTTAAGGGTTGCTAAGGGCTTTTGCCTGTTTTGTGGTAGATAAAAGAGTTAAAGGTTTTTTCTCTGGTTAGGAAAAGCTGTCAAAAGGATTTTTGGTAAATATCCTGTCCCCCCTCTCCCAATAACAGGGGCACTCACCCTTGGGATGTGACTCCAGTGAGGTAGTACCAAGAGTAATAAACCTGCTTCTTGCAGCCCTGGTGTCCTTGTTACTTTCGTGCCGGCTTTCAATACAATTCAGTCCAAACCAGGTCTCTGGAAAAATCACCAACATTGGGAAACCCACAAGATCATCTTTTCACCTGCACATTCCTTCTCAAGAATTTATTACTCTGCACAGGCTTCTTTCCTGAAGGAAGGGCACCTTTTTGTGTAGATTCTACTCTTAGGTTCCAGGAAAGGTTATTCAAACACACTTTGATTGTTCCTTTCTAAACCTTTTTCCTGCCTTGGGTTGTTCATGCACACAAATGCCTCAGGGATTTCCAGAATAAGTCCCTCAAATTCAACGGAGCTGGCACCTACCCTGGATTCATACTATGTTTTATAGCTCACACGGTGAAACTTTCCATCTCAAGGAAAGAGAAAACACAAAATTGTAAGGCAGCTTTTCTTATCTTCATTTTACACAGTAGGTGAAGAGGATGTTGGAAAACATCCCCAAATTACCGCCTAAAGGATTCATTGTGTCAGTGATACTAATGATCTTCAAAATATCCCCCACAGGTGAGGTTAGAGGCTTAACTTCTCTTTGAAAGATCATGCTTTTCCTTTTCTGTCCTATGAGGCTTTTACTTATTAAACTGCTAGATTCTGAACTCATTATGAAAATCTTAAGAGGCCCTTACTATAATACTTTTGAGAGGCTTTAAGTACAGGTCTGTCAGCAGGGTATACTCAAGCAAGAAAAATTAGATATTTTCATAAGACAGGGACTTGAATCACAAGACAAATCACGACTGGGAGTTGTCTAGAACTGAGTGACAATCTCTCAGAGGTTGGCATCGCCTGGAGAGGTGAAAGGGTGAGAACCCACAGGAAGGAGGCCCCACCTTCCCTCAGCTTCAGAGTATGCAGCTGGCAAACCAGAGAGTGAATTCGTTTTTGTTGCTTACTACTTTGTTGTGAAGTTACAAAGTCTCATTTTCCTCAGCATTAAGGTAAAAGGGAGTGCTTCCTTAATTTTTTTTTTTTTTGATTGTTGTTCTCCCTGAATTTTGCACCCTCAGCATCTCACTCCACTTCCCTTAGTCCTGATTGGGATAATGACATTGCTTTATGAGTGTTAAAGAGTAAATTATATAATATATGAAAAGTACCTGGTACAAAGTAAGCTTTCACTAAAAATTAGTTTTTCTATCTTTTTCTCCTTCTAAATAGATCACTTTAACGTCACACCTAAAGCAGCCCAAAAAAGGACTCAAAAGTTAGCACAAGGAAGGAAATAATAAAAATTAGAGAAGAAATAAATGAAATAGAAATCAAAAATGACCATACTAAAGATTAGTGAAACTAAGAGTTGGTTGAGAAGATAATCAAAACTGATAAACATTTAGCTAGGTTAACCAATTAGGGAAGAGAGAAAACTTAAAGAAATAGAAATGAAAGAGAATTTTTTATAGCTACATAAAGGCTCATAGAGATGGTTATGATCAACTAAATGTCAACAAATGTAATGATTTTGAAGAAATAGATCCAACTTTACAACAACAGAGTTTATCAATTACAGAAATTGAAACAATAATAAAAATTTCTCAAACAAAAGCCCAGGCTTTACAAGTGAATTTTATCAAACATTCAGAGAATTTATGTTCATTTAACTCAAATTAATCCAAAAAAGTCAAGAAGGAATAAATTCCATGACACCGGCATTACCCTAATACTAAAGTCAACAAATGAAATCAGGTTAAAATAGGGCAAAATCCTCTAACCAGCAAGCCAAAGGAAAAAAGTGACACTTTTAAAATGCAACACCTACATTCTTACCACCCCTGCGTAACAGTTGCTAAAGTCACAAACAACAGGGTTTTATTAAGATGGAAAATTAACCAGGAAAATAGAAAGTTAAACAAAAAGTCCTTAATGCTACAAGTGGTAGCATTATCTTACCCCACCATTATCTTACCCTAGTCACCATTTTCAGTCCCAAAGGTCCCAAAAACACATGATGGTTCCCCTTTGCCCCTCCAAATCCAAGGCAGGCACTCTCCAGTATCTTCTCATTGCTTCTCTCTCCAGTGTTCTGTGGCTTCTCCAAGTCTCTTCAAACTTCTTCAAGAAATGCTGATGCAAAAATCAGCTTTCAAAATCCCTGGCTATCTCCAGGTACTAGCTCTCCATGCCACCTTGCCATGGCACCAAAGCTTTCTACACCGGCTACTCTTCTGCTGGCTACTCTCCCATCATGGCTCCTTGCCACCACCAGCTCACTCTTCCAGGGGGTTTTCACTTGGCCTGGCCATGTGGGCCTCCTCTATCAGTCGGCCATTCTCATGTCTCCCTCAACTCTCTCTTGGCTGTCTTTTTATCTGTCCTTTTCATGCTTCACATTTTTTCCCATGGGTCTTTCTCTCAGACCCCGCCCATCAGGGCAGTATGGCAATCAATACAATTTTCAAAAAGGTCACTGCTAGAGGCATGGCTGCTCATCCAGCTGAGTCACCCTATATTACAAAGACACCTCAAAGAGCCCCCAAACTATACGTCAATATCTCTGATGAATATTGATGTGAAAATCTCAACAAAATACTAGCAACTTGTATTTAATAATATAAGAATCAGACACTACAACATATATAGAGATGGTGCATAGCAAACCTCATCATCAATGTCACATTCATCATGGGGTCTCGACTGTCTCTACCAAGTATTTGCCAGGTATTCTTCAGAACCAAGATAAGGACAGGAAACCATTCTTTGGGTGGTCAGAGAGTGGATCCAGTACCATCTATGCAAGCGGCTCAAAAAGGAACTGTCTGAAATACTGTTGCTTATGAGCTTACTATGAGCTGCTCCTGTGCTGGGCGGTTCATGGGTTATTATTAATCTTTACCATAATCCTGAGAGATTTCCACTGGGTAGATACTGCCTTTTTTAGAAAACACTGTACCACAATATAACAAATGATACAAAAAAAAAAAAAAAAAAAACAACAGTCCTGTCTTTTGACTTATGAATTCCAGGGAATTTGGGAATTCATGCACATAGTGAAGAGTTGGGAGTAACTTAACTTCTAACTCTAGAAATAAGGTTTGAAAAATTATGATCCATCCATAATTTGCACAAAATTATAAGTCTTAAGATTATGGTACAATATGGGAAATGTAATGTAGCCAAAGAGAAAACAATAAAGTATATAGATTCTACAGTGTAGTCAATGAGAAACAATAGACTATGTATTCTATAATTTCAAAGATATAAAAATATTTGTTAATGTGCGCCAGTACTGGAGGAGAAAAACAAAATTAAATGTAGTCAAGAAAAAATAAAAACAAAATGCATCACATTAGGAGGAATTATAGACCTTAGTTATTACTAAAATCTGAATAATGATAACATGTATTTAGCTCTAAGGTACCAACCATTGCGCTGATGATAATATAACCAGTTACTTCATTCTATTTGTGATATGCTTTATATTCATGATTCTAAGTAATTTAATCAACAATTTTATGCAGTAGAAATGACTACCAGCTCCAACTTTCAGATGAAGAATTTGAAGTGAGAGATTTAATAATTTGGTAAGGTAAATTTGCTAGTGAAGGCAGATCTGGGGTATGGCTCCAGAGCCAGTCTTGTGAACAAAGTCAGGGGATAATATAGTTCTTTAAAGAAGAGGGGAACAATGAAAGAGAAAAATCACTACCTCCTTTACCCAAAATAACTGTACAATTACCTCTAAGTAATTGTACTTTGTAACAATCTTTGTAGAATTCCGATCAGTTAAGCAGACATTCTCCTATTTTACGCCTCAGAGAAGTGAAATTTCTGGCTTAGAGGTGCCTAAATATCACGACCACTCAGCAGGTGGTCGTGATAACAAAGTCATTGTCAAGGTCTGTGCATTCATGAATGTTGCTCCTGTCTCAGCCACAACTCAAGTTCTCATTTTCTGTTCATACTTCTCTTTTTAGAATCAGAAGTTCTTCATTCAGGAATTCAGGATTGACTTCAGATTCAGGAATGACTTATTTCAATTTTGTATTTCTATTGGTATTTATTGTGCCGTGCATTTACAGTTGTGTAACAGTTATAAGCATTAAGAATTTATAAATAATTCTATGTTAGAGTGTGCATATTCAAAGTATATGTAAGCCAGTGAATTTTAATGAAAGTGAAGGTCATTAATAGTTCCAGATTCTGCCTTGCAATTAATGATTAACAACCTCTTATTGAATTTTGGTGTGATATCAAAAAGAACAGTCACAGTTATCTGAAAAGTCAAATAAAGTATTTTCCCCTATTCAATCAAATGTATGTCACATTTTCTTCACATGTTAACCAAAATAATATATCAAAATGGGTTGAATACATAAACAGATACAAAAATGCAGCTCTTGGACTTAAAATCAACTTGCAAGAAATGTAATACCACTATCCTAAGTAAAGTTTTGTATTCTGGAAGGTATTTTCATTAAAAATATTAGCTATGCTTCTGCACAGCAAAACAAAACATCATTAAAAAAGAGAAGGCAACCTACTAATTAGATGCTATTTGTAATCATATATCAGACAAGGAGTTAATATTCACAATATACAAAGAAATTGTATAGTTCAATATCAGCTCAAATGAAAAATGAGCAGAAGATCCAAATAGACATGTCTTCAGAGAATACAAAATGTTGGCCAATAGGTACAGGAAAAGATCTTTTACTCTTAAGGAAATGCAAATCAAAACAATAGTGAGAATCACCTAATTAGAATGGTTATTGTCAAAAAGAGAAGTAATAGCAAGTGTTGTGACTTGTGGGGAAAAGAGAACAGTTTTACACTCCTGGTAGGAAATTGGTGAGTAAGAAATTGGTGAATAAGAGATAATGTCAGAAAATTCTGTGTGAACAAAAAAGGCTTTTCAAAATGCACATAAACATACCATCATGGAAAATAGTATAGAAAGTCCTCAAAAAAAATTAAGAGAAGAAATATCATATGATGCACTTGCGGGTGCTTATCTGAAAACACAAATACACTAATTTGAAGAGATATATACACTCCTGTCCTTTGCGGCATTATTTGCAACAGCCAAGATATGAAAACAACCTAAGTGCTCATTGATGAATGAGTTGATAAAGAAGATGTGGTATAAATACATAATGGTATAGTACTCAGCTATAAGAAAAGTTGAGATCCTGCCATTTGCAACAACATGGATGATTCTAGAGGGTTTTATGCTAAATGAAACAGGTTTGATGGGGAAAGAAAAATACCATATGATTTTGTACATATGTGGTAAAAAAAAACAAAAAAATAAATTAGTCAAATAAAACAAACTAAATAATAATAAATATAAAATAAATAATAAATATAAAATAAAGCAAAACAAACTGAAACTCCTAGACTATAAGAGAAAAATAGTGGTAACCAGAAGGGGTGGGGGAAGGTGGGTGGGTAAATTTGGTTATAGGAGTCAATTTTATGGTGGTGGATGGAAATAAGACTTTGTGGTAAGCATAATGATATATATATATAGAGAGAGAGATATAGATATATAGATGCTGATCTATAAGGTTATACACTTGAAACCTGTAGAGTGTTATAAACTGATGTTACTTCAATAGAAAAAATAATGGAGGGCTGGGCACGGTGGCTCATGCCTGTAAGCTTCAGCCTATGAAGCGGCCAGGGCTAGGGATCGCGGTTTGAGTCCCGCCTGGGGCCCGTTGTGAGACCTAGTTCCAAAAAAATATCTGGGCATGGTGGCGCACGCCTGTAATCCCAGCTACCTGGGAAGCTGAGGCTGGGGATTGCTTGAGTCTGTGGTACCCCGGGCAATGAGAGCCTGTGGTTCTACCGGCAAAATAGCGAGGCCAGCTGTTTTTTTGGAACTAGGTCTCACTACTGGCCCCAGGCGGGACTCCAACCGTGATCCCTAGCCTTGGCCCCTTCATAGGCTGAAGCTTACAGGCACGAGCCACTGTACCTGGCAGAATCTGCATTTTTGAAGTGTTTTTTCCTTTGGCTTCTTGGTTGGAGGTTTCTGCCCCATTTTGACCTGATTTCAACATCACTTACTTTCTTAGCCTCAATGTCCCCATCTATAAAATGGCCGTAATATGGCAGGCACTGCTGGCTGTGGGGTGTTGTTGTGAAGCTCTCATTTGATAAATGTGAAAATATTTTGAATACTGTAAAAGGCTAGTTGATAGTAAGACAGATACTGATGTATTTAATGATTGCCTTGAGTTTCTTCCCACTGAGGCTAGATGAGAGTGTCAACTCAGCATTGATGAACATATTAAGGATTTAGGAACATGAGATATTAGAGGATGTTTCTCCTTGCAATGTAGTTGCTAGTTCTAATTTCCATATCTATCATATTTGAACATTATAATGCCTGATGGAATTTTACATATGAATGATGTACATGAGAACTATGAATGATGTACATGAGAACTCATTAACTTCTCCAAATAGATCATGGCTGCCTTCCTGTCCCAAAAAGGGTACTCTGTGGAGAAACTACATTCAACTGAGAAATAAAACATCTGCACCCTGAAAGGCCAGTTCACATTTTTTATAATGTAGCTGCATTAAAGGTAAATTTGATATATGAAACAAAATCTTACTATCCAAATATAACTTTTTGTGTATTTGCTATCATAGCCCAGTTGCTGTCCATAAACAGAGAGCTTAAGATGGCCACACATATATATATATATATATTAAGCTATATATATGGAATAAACATATAAGGAATAAACATATAAGAAAATAAACATATAAGGAAATTAAATATAAGGAAATCTATGCATATATGTGCTCATACACACACGTGTGTATATATATATATACACATATATATGAGGTGCATAAATATTATTTGATCTTCCCTTTTTTCAGTATTGTAGCAGACATTTACCCATATTTCTACATAGTCTCCAGGTTTATTACTTTAAAGGCAAAATAATATGCCATGAATTTATTCACCATCCCCTTTGGGTCAGGATCTAGATTGTTTCCAGAATTTTCTTTTGCTACTATTGATAATGCTGCAATAAAAGCCTTAAATATAACTTTTTTTATGCCTTTGTTAAATTCTCAAGGGTAGAACTGTTAGCTCAAAGGATATGAAAAATCTTAAGGAATCTTGCACATATATTTCTTATATATAAAAATATATATGAATATGTATCTATACATATATATGCTTCTAAAAGGATTTTACAAATCACAATTCTATTAGGCATATCTGATTTCATTGCAAAGACTCCAACATTGAGAAATTTATCATGATATTTTAATTTAATAAGTCTAAAATGCTACTTGGAGTTGCTTTATTTTTATTTCCCTGAAGGGAAATAAAAGAACTTTCAGCAGTTACATTTTATTTTATTATTCATTCTTTAATTTTTTTACAACATCAGTAACTGGTTATTGGAATACTTCCCCCTCCCCCTGACACCTCCTCTGTTCAGTCAGATCCCTCTCTTGTTGTTTGTTTATCCATGTTAAGTATTAAGTCTCTTGGTCTCTTCCTTTTCTGTGGCAGTAGCCTTTTACTGGGTGAGGGACTTTGTTTTTGGGACATGACAAACTGTGCTGGTAGGTTTTCAGTATTTACTTTGTGTTGGGCAGCCAGTACATGCTCATTTGAGGTCTATCAGTGTTTTCTCATTGTTGGCTGTCTCCTTCACTCTGTTTTCTGCGCTGTTTTATTGCTTCTTCACCTTAAAGTTCTGGGCTCTGGTTTAAGGAGCCTTGCCCCCAGCCATTATCAGTAAAGAAGTTTCTCAGTGGGGACAGGCATCTGTGAATGGCCATTGCAGATCATCTCCTCTTCCTCAGTTTGCAGCTTTACTGTGAGGCCGATGCCCTGACTCTGTGGTCTTTCTCTCCCATGGCATATTGGAAATGGGATTTTTGGCTCATCTACTCCCAGTGAACACATAGGTGTGATTCTGTCACATTAGTTGTTTTTCCAGTCCTGTATGCAATGGCTGTCTTGATAATCCTTCTCTTGCATCCTGCTCAGATGCATGGGCAGGATACTATCTTGTCCCACACCCATTCTATATCAGTGCTTGTATTATTTGTGCTCTTTTTATTCCTCCTGAGGACTAAATGGTGTGAAAGTGAAACAAAAGGGGCATCCTGACCCTCCCCCACCCCTTTCAGCCCCCACTCCAGCACTACCTGGTGCAGGGGGCCTGATGGCAGTGCAGGCGCAGCCTTCATCCCCATCCTGGGATGGGAGCTTGGCTGGGCAGCTGTATGGTTCATGGGCCAGCAGATGACTGCAATGTGCAGCTGCCTTGCCCATGGTCACCTGTGCAGGGGTCATGCCCGGAGGTCTGTGCCACCTCAGGGGCTACATTTTAGAGGATAGATTTTTAGCACCAAAAAGAGCCCATCAGCCGGGCACAGTGGCTCGTGCTTGTAAGCTTCAGCCTATGAAGCGGCAGGGGCTAGGGATCGCGGTTTGAGTCCTGCCTGGGGCCCTTAGCGAGACCTAGTTCCACAAAATAGCTGGGCGTGGTGGCGTGCGCCTGTAACCCCAGCTACCTGGGCAGCTGAGGCTGGGGATTGCTTGAGTCTGTGGTACCCCGGGCAACGAGAGCCTGAGGTTCCACGGGCATAAATAGCAAGACCTAGTCTCAAAAACAAACAAACAAACAAACAAACAAACAAACAAACAAAAAGAGCCCATCATTCAGTCAGGCTTATCATATGCAGTAGGGTGGCTAGTCCTGGAAAAGTTGACCTTACTTGCCAGAATTCACCAATGAAGAGTTTCTGTCTTGTTCAACTTCTAACCAGCAGTGTAAGTTGCAGATATACCAGGAAGGAATATTAGACTAGCAACATGAAACTTGCTTGTCATCCAACTCTTGGCATCTAGACCTGCTCAGAAGGAATTTTCAGGCAAACACAATCTGCTCTGATGTTTATAGATACTTAGAGAGAGCCAGGCCTCTTAGTTTTGCTATTTGTATCAACTGGTTCCCAAGGAACTTAAGTGGAAAAAGTATGTTCCAATTTTCTCAGTTTTAGGTTTCCCAGCTGCTAGATGCCTTGCCCAAATTAATGTGAAACCGTGAGCCAGAATCTGGGAACTACTCTAACAGTCTAGATAGAAGGAACAATTTTAATTATGAAAGCCTTTTCTACTAAAAAAAAAAATCAGATATGCTTGTAAGTATTATTAAGAATTTAGATGTTCTTAATAAAATGCAAAGAAAATCACTAAGGTTTAATTTTGATAAATGCAAAATCAGCAGCAAATGATAAAGGGAAATGCTTTACTAAGAAAACAATTGCATTAGTTGCTATAAATGTTAATTGAAACAGTTGATTTTAGGCATTATGGGACATTTAGCTGTTCTTCATCCTGCTTTGCCCTGAATTTTTACTTAGCTTTTTTTTTTCTGGTAGAAAGGTAGACTGTAAAGGGGAAAAAAATCTTTGCCAATAATACAAAACAATTATATGAAGCAGATATTTTCTTAATTTACAGATAGACTCCAAGAAGTTGAGGAACTGGTCCCAACTATCAGATGCTCATTCTCTTACTCAAGCCTTTCTACTTGGGTAGAGGGTTACTTTCCCTGCATCTGAAATTGAGCAAAGGCTGAGATTCTTCTACCGAAGCTATAGAAGTGGTCTGAGAAAGACAGTGATGAAGACTTTGAGAGAATCTTAAATGAAAGCATTTTGGAGAAGCCCTTGGATGGAGAATGTGAACAGCAGGTGGCAGCAGTGTCCTTGGAGATCACGGGCCTCTACTCACTAGATTAGGGATTATTACAGAGGATACTAAAGAATACGAATCAACAGCAGATGAAAGACATACAACAGGCAAGGCTGGAGGCACCCTCTCCTGGCTTGACATTCTCTCCAAATCTCCACCCAGTATCTCTCCAAAGTCCCTCTTGGAAAATAAGGTTAAAACACACCAGGGAAGGCAGGTGTTTCTGATCTTTCACCTGCCTCCCATCCCTCATCAGTGTCCTTCTGAGCCTGATGGACTATCTAGCAAGGATGTTTTCCTTTCTCTGTAAAGTATCCCTAAGGAGAAAATCAGTAGAAGATTGGGAAAGATGCCACAGAAGTGATTTAACAGTGGGAAGGCTCCCAGCTAAGTAATTACTGTGATGTGCATGGCATCATGTGATCATGGCATATTACCTTTTTTGTTAGTAAAATTGGGATAATAATGACTGCCTGCCTCATAGAGTCATTGATAACTGAAGGAACATGATATCTACAAGGCTGTGATTTATATAAGAAACAATACTTAGCATTTATCTTGTAGAAGGCTTTATCATCTCATTCCATCTTTCCTGATATTTTGAGATGCAGATATTACACCCACTTAATAGGGAAGGACTCTTAAGTTGAATTAGAGAAGTAAAAATTAGCATTAGCCTTGAAATCAAATAGACTGGAAGTCAGACTCCTTTGAGGTATGCTCACATACAAATTACTTAGAGCTCTGGGGTCACTGTTTCTTTGCAAAATATCAGTAATGTCAGGTAAACTAATTGTGAGTATTAAATGTAACAACATTTCTGAAGCTAGTTGGTGTCATTCCTCTTATATAATGAACACTTAAAATTATATCTTAAACAGGGCCAGGCATGGTGGCGCATGCCTGTAGGTGGCAGCCTAGGAAGCCACGGCTGGGGCCAGGGATCACGGTTCAAGTCCCACCAGGGGCACATAGCAAGACCTAGTCCCCAAAAAATAGTTGGGCATGGTGGCACGTGCCTGTAATCCCAGCTGCCTGGGAAGCTGAGGCTGGGTATTGCTTGAATCTGTGGTACCCCAGGCAACGTGAGCCTGCGGTTCCATGGGCAAAAATAGTAAGACCTACTCTCAAAAAAATTATATCTTAAACAGCTAATATTATTCAGCAATCAAAAAAGATAAATTTGATGCATCTGTGATAACATGGATGGACCTAGAAGGAATCATGTAAATGGAAAGAAGTCAGAAAAAAAGACAGAAACCAGGTTGTCTCATTTATAGATGGGATTAGGGAAAACAAACAAAAAGTCAAGAGAAAAAGTCGAAGCAAGTGAACAACTGAGCTAAAGTTACACCTAGAGAGGGGGAGTAGAAGGGAGAAATCAGGGAAGGGATGAGCACAAAGGATCAAGCTGATGGTTCATGGGTGATATGGTGGTGGGAGAACTCTGGGGAATAAAACAATGTAAAAATATTTATAAATAAAAAAATAAAAATAGAAAGATAAAAACAGTTATAGGGTAGGCAAGTAAAATCACAATCCCACCACCTAGAAACAACCCTGCCCTTAGCATGATGTGACCCCCTTTCCCAGCATGTGTGTACAATATGGAATCATTCATGTACAAGGAACTTGACCAAGATACTAACCCTAAGAAACTGGCAGAGCTGGGTTCACACACCAATCTGACCATCTCTGAGTTCCTGCTCTTCTTTGTTTTTTGATTTTTATTATTTTAAATTTATTTTCTTTCATAGTACTGAATTCGAGTTAAAAGGGGTAAAAGCCTCCAACAAATAAGCCACAGGTCTGCATCACCTGCGTGTAGCAGTTGCCACTCAAAATGCAGTTTAACAAGGGATTTTATTTACAAGGAAATATTAACAGGGAAGACTAAAAGTCCTTAAGGCCAGAAGTGGCCAGTCATCGTACCCCAGTTACCATTCTCAGTCCCAAGGTCCCAAAGACACATGTCCATGATGGTGTCCCTTTGCCCCTCCAAGCCTGAGGCAGGCACTCTGCAAAGTCCAGTCTTTCTCAGTCGTCTTCTCTTTGCTTCCTCTCTCTCTAGTGTTTTGAGCTGCCCCACTTCTCCAAGGTGCTTCAAACTTCTTCAAATGCTGATGCTCAAATCAGCTTTCCAAATCCCTGGTCATCTCCAGGTACCAGCTTTCTATATAACCTTGCTGTGGTGCCACACTCTCCACACCAGGCACTATTCTGCCAGCCACCATGGCTCTTTGCCAACACCATCTCACTCTTCCAGGGGGCTTCTGCTCAGTCTGTTCACTTGGGCTACTCTTTACCCACTTGCCATTCTCTTCTCTCCCTAAAAATCTCTGTCCCTCTAGTCTCTGCTCCTTTCTGTTTATCTCCCCCCCCCAAAAGCCCAAGGCTCCAATTTCCCTCTACACACCCTCGAGGTAATACAGTCTCTTTTCCAGGGTTCACACCTGTAATTCACAACAAAGTAAAAGTACCCTTTTACCTCTGTGTTTTCCAGACACAGCTAATGGCATCAATGCCCACTGCCCATATGGCTTCAGTACTAATTAATAATAATCCATTTTCATATGTTAATTAACCAGAATCCATAGTGCTCAGATCATAGAGATGGACTGACTAGGAAAACATCATGTGGAGTAAGGAGGAGCAGTGTTTGGATGAAGGAAGGAATTGTGTTTGGTGGGGAAGTCTCGCTTCTTTTGGTAACCACTTCTGAACATTGCCTGTAGAATGTTGAAGGCTAAAATCCTTTGTGAGAAACTGATGAGTAAATATTTAAAGTGTTGCAAGTTTAAAAATGTCTAGGAACATTCAAAAGCATATAACAAAACCAGAAGTAGCCAAAATAATCCTATCACATAGTTAAAGGTTGGAATTTTGCCTGTAAAAGTATTTCGTTTGGAAAAAGTAAGCCAATATTTTAATTATTAAAACATTACCATTTAAGTTGTTATAATCACAATGGATAAATTTGGTAGAACCAGCAGACTAACAATTCAACAAATTGATTAAGCTGATGAACTGAATGAACTGATTATTCCATAGAGGGCTTTTGGGGTACACTGGTTTTGGACAAATTGTATTTATTGGTCATGGAGTAGTTACACACACAGACACACACACACTTGTGAATGAATGAATATATATGAATGAATGCACTGAATCATGCCATAAACTAAACGATTTCCTTCTAAAGATGGATGACTTTACATGAAGTCAGCATTTTAAGTTTCCAGAGAAAGAAATTCTGGTTCTAGGATCACACTTCAAATCCACACTCACAACCTGTTCGATTACTGAGTGGGAGCCAGTGCCTCCCAGTTGTTCAGGGTTAAAGCCTCCATACTATGGGCTGGGAGACAGAAAAATCTGGGCTAGTCTCTCTCAGCGCGCATACTAGTCCCAGAACACCAGCCAATCAGAACTGCTTCCTCATCCCTAAAGTGTTACTATTCTGGTACCTGCACTGCCTTCTTCCCAGCATCTCTGTCAAGACCAAATGGAAAACTATTTGCTGGACTTGGAGAAGTACTGGATGAAGTCTCGGCACCTAAAGTAACCCAGTACTCTCTATGGTGGAACAAACACTGGGAAGGGCTGGATTTCCTTGGGGAAGAAGAAACCAGGTCCGCCTTTGGAAAGAGCGGAAGTCATTTCTCCCCTTTGCTCTTTGGCTTCTGCCTTTCTGGTCACTGACACCCATGACAGAGACACAGACCTATTAAGCTGCCTCCCCCAGGTCCAGGTCACGTAAGGTTACTCATCAATGAAAAGCAGGAAAACACCACTGGCCTTCCAATAGCTCATTACTGGCCACTTCAGAGCTGAGGTCATCTGCCTGTAGTTACTGGAGGTGGCACGAGGGGCGGAGTCTGGATCCTCCCTCAGAGAGGACCTGCCAGGAGTCCTCAGTCTGACCTCTCCTCCCTCTACCACTGAGCCCAGCTTTAAAGAACTCTGAGAGGGTGTCTACTGGTTACCTTTGTTGCCTTATAGAAAGAAACCTGGCTGTGGAGGAAGGGAAAGAACCTGGCTGGGTGTGACAGGAAAGGGCATGGCACAGTATAAGTCTGGGAACAGGACCAGACAAAAATGAGGGGGGAGAGAGATGTCTAAGAGCACTAATTTTTTCCCTTCCTTTTTCTCAAGTGAGAGAGTGAAGTCATTAAGAGGGGGGAAAAAGATACCTTCAAAGGAAAAATAGCAATCAGTATTGCTTTTTGTGCTTGTGTGGGTGTCAGGGTATTCCGGCTGCCATCAGGAAACCTGCCACAGCAAAATGATGCCATCAGCCAGCTTCTCTTCCCTGCCTTACACCTAGACCACTGGCCAACACCAAGCAATTGTTTTTTTCCTCAAGCAAAGCAATAATTCATCACCTGCTTGTTCTGGTTCTCTTTCATGAGTGACATTCGTCCTACTAGAGACTTAACACCACAATTCACTGCATACTTGTAAGATACACCTTTCCAGAGAGCTTCAACTCACCAGCTAAAACTACATCTGAATGGCCCTTCTGAGTTGAAGGCACTCAGAACTGGAAGATTCTGGGCTTATCTAATGCAGTTATTATCTGGTATCAGCTGGGATCTCCATGTCACCCTTCAGAGACCTGGTTCATTTTGGTCTAAACCACAGTTCCAGGGCTAGTGACCTGACCTGGTTTGGACCATAACAGGACCCAGGCACTTTTGATCATAGAGTCTACATCCCACAACTTACCAAACTCATTACAACAGAGCCATCTTTCACATCAAATATAAGATTTCTGTGCTACAAAAAAAAGTGTTTTCAGTAATTTTGCTTTTGAAGTGATTTAGCTATCTTTCATTTACTATATGATTAGCTATGATTTTTGTGCTGTCATCATGCACAAGTAGGACATTTTAGAGTATGAAAATCAAACTGCAGTATTATTTTCAAATACATATGTATAAATACCATATTGAAATTAAGTTGGCATAATTATGTATAGACATTTAATCAAAATGTATTACTTTCAATTTACACTTTCATGTTTTAGACCCAATAATTTTCTCTAGCATCTTAGGTGTGTGCACAGGAAACTGTGCCAGTGGGATGACTGACCATCTTGCTCATCTACAGCTTATGGTTGCTAGATACCCTTCCCCAGATTTGGGCCTTTCCTCCACCTCCCTTGCAGTATCTGTCTGATACCTTGCTCCTGCTTGTCTGCCTACATTATGTTCCAGCTGGTGAAAAACAGTCACAAAGTTCAGCCTTTTCATTATTTTCTATAAAATATCCAGTCACACTGGACAAGCTGGACAGCCACACTGACAAATTTTGTGTGTAGCAGAGAGGTTATTTATATACCTTAAACCTTTTGCCATCTGGTTGACTCTTTTCTACCCAGTGCCCACCTTTTCTCATTCTGCACCCTCCAAACTGCCTGTACCAGCTGCCAAGATGCCAATACCACATTACCTTAAGATATTCTTTATAGGGGAAGGGGCCACAAAAGCAAGAGTACCCAGGGCACACAGTGGTCACAATAGTGCCCAGGTGGGCAGGGCGTCTCCTCTGTGAGGGTCTGTTTATTGGGAGAGTTGTACTCCTAGGGGGATAAGTAGTTGGTACCTTCTGGCTTTTGAGTGACCTGCCAGGTGAAACAGACAAATTAACTCAAAGGTCAGTTCTGTCATCAGGGTTGGCATGGATTTGGTTCAATGGCCCATGAGAGACAATACCAAAGAGTATGTAGCTCTGGCTTTTCTCCCCAGCAAAGGAAGATGACATAAAATTTAGCCTTAACTCCTATCAACCCAGTGGACACAGGTAAACTGCCCAAAGCACAGATAGAAATGAAGCCACAGGACATATTACAGGCAGAAGAGGGTCAGTTCTCCTGGCTGGGGGAAGTTTATTTTCTTCTTTGGATTTCTGCCCCAGTTACAGTTTAATCTAGGGCTTGCTGGAATGATAAGCAGTCCACTGGAAAGCCCTGGAACCTTGTCTGCCTTCTCCTCAAACTGGCCACTCCCGTTGAGTCCCTACCATTCACCCGCCCTTGAAGCGTTCTCAACAGGGAAGCAGCATGAAGTGGCAACAAAAACATTAGCTTTGCATATTGGCAGCCTTATTCCAACTATTCCAGCTCCACCATTTCCAAGTTTGTGTTCTTTCTGAGCCTCAGTTTTGTCATCAATAAAATGAAGGTGGATGGTTGTGAGTACTAAGATAGCCTACCAAAGCCCAAGAACCAGTGGGAGCTCAGTCAGCAGTCTAATAGCAGGCTCAAGGGCATGTGTCTTCAAGCTGTATTTTTATACCTCACTTAAAATAAAGAAATGCCAATATCTGTATCAAAGATGAGGGTGTGAAGCCCTTGGTGCTTCTTCTGTTTGGTATATAGTAGTTCCTCTTTTTTCTTTTTAAATGGGTTGGTCCTTTCCACTAATAATCTCCTGTCATGGTTCTACCTGCAGCCCCACCTCTGCTAGCTATGCACACACAGTGGGCATAATGGGAAGTGCTCTGGATAGGATATTAAGGACTCTGGATTACCATCAGTCCTGATGTTCCTTAGCTGCAGATCTTGGGCAACTTGCTTCAGCAGTTCAGTTCCACATCTCTAAAATAAGGCCTTTCTTTATGAAATACCTAGTCTCTGCCCATAGATCTCCTAAAATGCAGAGGTGCTAGGAGCATCTTTTGTTTTAATATTTAATTTTTTGTTCCCAGTTTCCGACACAGACCAAATTTAAGACGTTTTAAATTCCCAAGGGATAGGATACCTGGATGTGGACTGGGTACCAGAAAGAACAAGCCATACTGAGAACTTTGGAACTCTCAGTTCACTCATGCCCTCATACCTCCATTCTCCAGAGAGGGCAGGGGCCTGAAAATGGAAGGAATAGTTGATCACGCTTAAGTGATGAGGACTCCATAAAATCACAATTGTATGGAGGACTGGGGAGTTCTGGGTTGGCAAGGACATTCACTTGATGGGAGAGCAGCACACCCCAACTCCATATGCTCAGCTCTTGTCTCTGGACCCTTCTAGACTTTGCCATAGTATTTCTTCATCAGGCTGTTCCTTTATAATCTTTATTATTTCCTTTAGGATAAGCCAGTAAACGTTAAATGTTAGCTGAGTTTGGAGACTTTCTAGCAAAGTAATTTGAGCCCCCAAAAGGGGGTCATGAGGAGGCAGGCAGGCAGGTGGGCAGGTATGCGGGAAGGCATGCGGACAGTCAGAAATACAGGCCACAACCTGGAAATTTCAATTGGTGGCTGAAGTGGATTAGTCTTGTGGGACTGAGCCCTTTCCCTGCAGGTTGATGCTGACTCCAGAAGAGTTTGTACACAATTGGGTTGAGGGCCTTGCTGGTTGGCTGAGAGCTGGTTGGCTGAGAGATGTGGAAAACCCATACACATTGTGTCACAACTTGTGAGAGTGGTGAGAGTATGAGAATGAGGGAGAAATCATGCTGTCAGCTTTCTTTGGACACCTTTTCCATTCTAACATTTTTTATTTTATGATGCTGGACTCAAACTTTCTTAATATCAGGAAGACTGGGGATTCCTTGCTTGAAAGTATTTCATGACAAACACACATTATGCTGCGAAAATTGGGAGACAGGAACATTCACTGCACAGGCAATGTGGTGAGACTGCTGCCTGGCATGCATTCCCCCCCCCCCCCATTCTGCAGGTGGAGTTGACTTTGAGATGGCTCCCCATCTCAAAGAGATGCCACTCCCTGACACTCCCTCACAGAGAATGACAGAGCTCCATGCTGCCTCTGGCCTGTGAAGGTTCAAACAATACACATTGAGGCACTCTGGTAAGATGGGGGGAAATGGGGCTTCAAGACTCTTACTGGTGAGTGCAACCAATTCCCTCTGGCAATCTAGGAATTCGTAGAATTCCAAAGTGCCAAGGGCATCACTGCTTTTAGACTGGGCTCAGATTTCCTCAACTTTCCTGACTGGGGAAGTGGTGTTGAAAGTTCCTGCGCTGGCAACTCAGCCCAGGTTTGCTTCCCTTGAAAGTGAGCAACAGCAAAAATGAAAGTCTGGGGAGAGAACTCATGTGAAGCTATGGGGGACAGTGCAGCAATCTCACATCTACTGATAAACTTGAGGGTGGAGTTGGGGAGAGCGAGAGAAAAACTCATTCTGGAATTCCTGCCCTTGCCTGTCCTCGCCCCTGCTCCTTGAGGTATGGAAACCATTTAGCTACAGACAGATGATTTCCCGGGCATGTTTGCTGGGAATATCCAGAGTAAATCACTTCCTTCTCCACCCCTGGGAAAGGTTTCTCTCTTGCTTGGATCATAATTCAAACAGTCTGCTGCCAGAGAGCTGAGATTAAGTATGGACTTCAGCAGCGCCGAGTGTCTGAGCAACAAGAATTATGAGCAGTGAAGGGACAAGATAAAGAGCAGGCGCCTGTGGTATAATGCAGTGCCTGCTTCAGACAGACCACATGCAGAACCCACCCTTATTCTGGCTGGTCTTATCTAGTCCTGCTCTTGGGAGGACTTGGATCTCCACTGTCATTTGTAGAGCCTTCAGACTCCTGCCCTTCCTTCAGTCAGGAGTAGGGGGTCAAAGATGAGGAACTTTGCTAAGCTATGAGTGCCCCCAGATCCCTATTCTCCGTCCATTCATGCAGGAGTGCCCACGGGAGTGGGCATTTGTGGGTTTGGATAGCCTTGTGCTCATCTCCTTCAGCTGTCTCAATTCCTGGTAAGGAAGTCCTTTCTTACTACACAGTACTGTAGAACTGCCTGATCCTTCCCAACACACCTCACCCTACCAGAACATAGGCTGGCGGGGGCTTCCCAGGCTGGTATGGGCAGCTCTTGCTGCCCTCCTGTACCAAGACTCCTAGGTTGGTTTCTATTTCTTCCCTCCACTGACATAACATCGACAGCCTATGAGAGTAATGCACAAGTTACATAGCAAGCCACTTAGAGCCCTGCTTCTCTAGGTGTGGCCCACAAGCCAGGAGCATCAGCTCCCGCTTGGAGTGAGTGAAGAATGCAGAACCTCAATGCAGAACCTTTGCTTCAGAGTAAAGCCAGAACCACTTTCTGACAAGGCCCTGGGGGATTTCTGTGCTCACTGAAGCGTGGTGCAGCTGAGCTATGCTGTTCTCCACCCTCCCGCCCCTGTATCGCATTGCTCTTCTGAACTTCACAGCCTTGGGGTCCTGGGAAAGGGCCTTTCCTGGAAATGCACAACTTGCTGAAACTCAAGGAGGCTTTGGGTTGGCTGCCCTTCCCAGCTGGACCTTGCTCCTTGAAGAACCCTGAGCCAGGAACTCCTCAGATGCAATCCCAGGTTCCTAGCTGCTGGCTGACATTGAAGTGAAAGAAAAAAATCAGTACTGACTTCAGAAGATGATGACAGAACTACTCTGCAAAAGCTTCCCTCCAGAGAAGACCCTTCCGGTTAAGTGTTTTGGCGGTGGAGGCAGGAGACTGAAGACTTCAAAGGGCAACGTTTCCCTACAAAAATTTCTCAGGTCATCTGGGGTGGCAGAGGTTCTCTGTCACAGAAGAGTGACTGACTGTCTTTCAGAACAGAGCAGCAGCAAACAAAGGGCTTCATTGACCTAACAGCTTACTGGCAACCTGGCAGGTACGAGACCCTGGACATGCTTTAGCTTTTATTCTTGAACACACCATGCAGCACAGCCTTTTATAGAGAAGGAAACTGAAATGCAGGAGTCAAATCACTTGCCTCAAATTCCTCCATTACCTGGGTGGAACCAGGGACTTGCCCCAAACTTTATCAAGGTTGCAGGGTCACAAAAGCACACGAGATACAATATATCAGGGCATCTGCCCCATGAACTGGGGGGCACTGATGGTGGTTCTGGGTGTGGACAAGTATGAATGGAATTGGGGGATTTTAGGGTGGGGTCTTCAGGAGAGTGAAGGGCACCAGTGAGCTGCTTATACTGGTGTGCTATGGCATCTGTCAATTAGAACATTGACTTACAACTCCTTCCACACAGTTGTAACTCAAAATATCACTGTTATAAAAATGAGGGACAGCAAGGGACTTCTTAACTTTTCCAGTTATGACATCATCATTTTTTTTTTATAGGAAGCATTAGGTGCTATTATTCTTTTCTTTCTTTAGGTGCCCTGCTTTAGCCAACATGCTCAGTACACATCACATGTGATAACCCAGCTGATGAGTCATGAATCCACCTATACTGCCAGCTCTGAGGTTGAGGTATGTTAAGGTTTTGGGGGGGGCAGGCTGACACTGTCCATCTGGAAGACGAGCAGTGTGTGCTGTGGTTGGCAGGGTTAGGGAGTGCAGGGGGTGGGGGTAGGGAGCGGAAATAAGATAAAAGACTCAAGTGAGACATTGCTCTCAGAATCTCTGGACTGCCTGCTTTCCTCACTCCTGGGCTCTGCATCAACAATGTAATTGAAGCCCTAGAACAATAGCATGTGAAAGGAAAGATGCTCCCGGGTGTCGGATGCCTCAGCCAACCAGACCCAAAAGCACAGAGCAGGTGCTTAGCTTTTGTTCCTGATGCTGGCTGGGTCCCTGCGACCTGCTCCACACCTAAAAGCCTCTCTAGATAAAAGGCAGCCATGAAAGAAACTCTGCCTCCTGCCTCCTCCGGTATAACTAGGACCTGCTCGAAGCCAGAACAGCAACCTTCCTCCTGCAAACCCTTGTCTCATGGCTATAGATACAGAGACAGGAGCAAGAAGATCCAATGGGAAAAACCATGGAGCAGGGTTTTTGATGCCATGGATTTCACCAGAGGACAATGACATGACAATGATGATATGGTTATTGCCTGAAGAAAACTTTCAAAGTTTTCAAGGTTACCCTAGATAAGTTTTTCACGTCTGGGAATAAGACCAACAGGTGAGCTGGGTATTTCATGTCATTGATGGGTCTCTAGAAATGCCCTCCACCATTATAACCAGGTGGAGAGGCAGACTTGGGAACTCTTTTCTGGCTGCCATGGGGAAGTGACTCCCTGGAGAGGCTGGTGATTTTGATCATTTTTGTAGGTCGTTCAGTCTATACAGATCTCTCCTGTATAGGGTAGTGTTTTGTTCTTACTTTCACTGACACTGGATTTTGGTCCCCCAGGGCAAAGAAGCCTGGCTTCCTTGTGATTTCAGGGGAAGATCCTGCTGTATCATCTAGCCCTGAACGTCCTTATGATGTAAACATCAGAGGCAGCCCTGAGAGGGTAAAGATGGCACAATATGAGAAGCCTCAGAGGTGTGTATGGAGAAGACAGGGGGCAGCCTTTTCTCTGATGTTTGAGAAAGGTCTCTAGGGCTGATTGCAAGGGCAAACTCAGGTGTGTCTAAATAACAACAGAAATTGTCCATCACTGACAGCTTGCTCTTTAGTAAAGTCCTAATATGCGATACCGTATTTAACCAACGCCTGAAAGCAGGTGCTTTTATTATCACTCCCATTTTGCAGACAGGGAAGCAGCCTACTCAGTCACATAATCTGTCAGGGACAGAGGTGGCTTTAAAAAGCTATTCTGGTCTTACTTCAAAGCTTGGGATTTTGACTACTGTTCCAGGTTGTGTCCTTTGCAGAGCGTTTGTCTTCTTTATGGCTATTCCTTTCCTCTATCACTGCTCATTTCCGGTACGTGTCTTCCCAAAACCAGAACAAGAATGGCACTGGGCAGAGCCTCTGAGCCTGCACCAAGTCTGAGTCTAGCCATGGGGGCAGGATAGAAAGCGCTGGCTGCTGGGAACATGTCTCTTCAAACGGGTGGTTTTGTTGGGGGGAGGGGGGAAGGGGAAGAAACAGAGATAACATATGGAAATAGATTTCTTACAGGCCTCTGTTTCAACCAGTTTGGAAAAATTATTTTGTTTCTTTTTTAAGAACCCAAAGCCTGGAAATCAAAACAGGCTGTTTAAGCTGGAGCAGGGATCACTCCGTATTTGAAAAAACAGCTTGACACTATATTTAAGGAATGCCTACATTTATGTTTCCCTCCCCCCCAAAAGTATGTTTTCATTTCCTATAAGTCAGAAAATACCCAAATCACAATGATTCTCATAGCAGTTCCAGTCATGATAACAAAAAATCAGAAATAATACAAATGATCAAAAATAGATAACAAAGTATGGCTTACTGAGTGGTGGAATGTCATATTATGACATCATGACGGCGGGGTTAACACAGGAAGGTGCTTATGCAATATTTCAAACTCAAAAAGTTTTGAAAAAGCTCTACATGTGCATATATATATATATATATATATATGCATGTAAGCAAAACATGAAAAATAATTTTCAAGTGGTGATTAATTATAAGGAACTTTTTTTCCTTAATAGATTTTGTTTTTATGTTTTGTTATAAATTAAAAGCTTGAAATTATACAATCAGATGGTGGTTTCTATGTATGTCTTGATCTTTATAACTCACAATCCAAATGTGGCAAATAGTTGTCATGTGAACGTGCAAATTTTATGTGAAATTTATATGCTTTTAATTATATCACATTATCTATTTCTGTTGCACATGTTGAAATTAATTTCTCAGATAAGAGTCTTTTCTCCCCAAATTTCCTCATGCTATGTTTATCAGTAATCCTTTATCTTTTTTTGAGTAGGACCCCAAGATGGAAAAGCCAAAAGGAAAGCTCCCACACCCCAGCAGTTCCCACAAATACAGTAATGAGACTAATTCTCTCCGGCTTATCACCTCACTTTTCATCTTTTCTGGAAGGCTGAAAAATGGCTTAGCCAGAGTCAGGACTCCTAAGCCCTTAGGCTGCAGGCTGCAGTCTGGCAAACCCAGCAGATCAGGTCACTGTCTTCTCTAATGCTGTTAAGAAAGAACAGTCAGGAAGCCTCCTCTAGGAGAAGTTAAGTGTTTGCGGTGACTCATCCATTAGCTTTTCCCAGAAACAAAGGCTCCCGCCACATCTTCCTACCCGGCATAGAAAGTTGATTTTATATTCTTTAAGAGTTTGGTAATTATTTATTTATACTCTTTGTTTTAAAAATAGAGATCTGCTCTGGGAAAAAGCAAAATTATGGTAAGACAGGGGAAAAAAAGCAAACTCTACATTAAATGGCTAACAAGGTAGGTAACAGGCAAGTGGGTAGAATTCTTAAAGTTGGGCAGAGGAAAGCAACAATGAAAAAAAATGAGGGCTAGTTAGTAGAAAAGCATTTATAAACTAGCAGAGCAATGACTTCTAAGGTTTGAGAGTTAAGGGTGGGTGGTGAGCCACCCCGGAGTTGCCCT